>CM074985.1:22687946-22699113 GCA_037576825.1 Pangasius krempfi
ATTCACCCTCAAACACCATCAGATACTAACATTCACCCTCAAACACCATCAGATACTAACATTCACCCTCAAACACCCTCAAACACCATCAGATACTAACATTCACCCTCAAACACCATCAGATACTAACATTCACCCTCAAACACCATCAAACTAATAAGTACATTTAAAAAATATTTTCGTTGTATTTTTAGATGTTATTTACATGTTTGTTCATCAGGTTTGTTTCCATCACAGATTATTTCTTTCTTCCATAAAGAGGAAACTTTTAAAACCTTCTGCAGTTTATTAGAACAATATACAGTTAGGCTTTTCTTTTAAAAGCAGACACAGTGTAATTATTGCAGCTCCGTAGCGCAGCACTGCTTTAAACAAAACCCCAGCGTTCTGGCACAAGCACCAGATCATAATTTCCGTCTCATTTCTTGCTCAGGCTTTGTAATTGATCCTTTTCCCTCAGCCCAGACAGCCACCCATGGCTTCGAGTTCTCCTCGCCCACAGCCCAGAGCCTTATCCAGCGTCCATCATTCACCGTACACATCCACAGGGCGAGTGAGATGTTTACATTTCCACCTCTCTCGCTCACTCTGTGTCTGTATGAAGATAGAGAGTGAGTGTTGGTCCACAGGAGGCCCCCGGTTTTCATATTACACCATCAGAAATTCCTGCGGTGCGCTGACACAGAGCTGCGAGTGTTCAGAGACTCGGCCCATGAACGCTAACACAGTTAACAGACAGCTCTATATTTAGCACCTGCTGGAAAAGCCTGCAAATTCGGCTCCTGACTGCAGTCTGCACCCTGATCACCCTGAGAGCGGTTCTGCTAAAGCATCGGCGTGTGATGGCCAGCTAAACCAGGAGCATTTAACAAGCAGGCTCGGCAGGTAATTAGCCGGTCGCAAGCTCCGCCCACAGCTTGGTTGCTTGCTGTTTTGCTGAATTCTTCGAGCTAAGAAGCTACCATGATGAGTAGAAATTTAGGTTATGAGAATCAGGGATGGTAGAATCCAACAGCAAGACCTTTAGTACAAGTTAGGAAACATAAATGATGTTCAGTTATGAAAAGACCAAAATGAAAAGATCAGATTCGACCCCCAAAGGTAACAACGGAGGTGGGGGAAAAAAAACTGAAAAAGAAATGGTAAAAAAATGAAAGTATACATACCAAAACAGAGAAAGTACTATTAGTGTAAGTGCCAAATTACACTGATTTAAATGTATGTATATCAAGCTGTACAGATGAGATAAGCTCACCTTTATGAAGCTGTGTTTATTGATGAATTTTAGGATTTCTTGGTGAACATTTGGGTTCTTTTAGTTGTTCCTGTTTTGGTGTGTTTCAGTGTACTGACCTTAATCTTTAATTATTTATGAGTGCAGATCCACTCCTGCTGTTCCTACAGCTTCTTCCAGGAGCAGTCGATGGTCATTACACTCAGCTGTGTGTAATTTGGCCTCTCTTTATAAAACCCGTCTGCTGCTTTCAAGAGGTTTGTGTGTACCAGTTCAGAGGTGGTGATTTACAACGTAGTGTGTGTGTGTGTGTGTGTGTGTGTGTGTGTGTGTGTGTGTGTGTGTGTGTGTGTGTGTGTGTCTATTTAAGTGCTTTTGGTCACAAAAAATGGGCAGCTTGAGAAAACTTCTTTTGTGTTTGTTTATTCTTTTATATAATCAATGACAAGAAGTTTATTTATCTTTACTGAAAGAAAATCGAACAGTTAACATGCAAAATAACTCAAATCTTACCGTCTGCTGTACGCATCACATTCACGTTGGTGGCCAACATTGCTTTTTGTTAATGACACACACTCAAATCGTAAAAATGAGTTCCTCACCTCGTAATTGTGATGTTTCTGACAGGACTTGAATCCAGCGTTTGTTTCTGTTTGCTCTTTGTAAAGTCCTGATTGTAGTTAAGTATCTAATTCGTAGGTCCTTTGTTTGGTTTCTTGTTGTTTTTATGCCCTTCTACATATTTTTGGACTATTAAAGCCACCTCTAAGGGAAGGAGATAACAAAAAGAATTGGGAAGAAAGATAAGGAAGAGAGAAAAACTAATAAAAGAAAATCCAGGAAAAATAAGAAAAAGGAAAGAAAAATATTATGCATGTGCATGTGCTCTTTAAGAAATCAAAAATAAAAGCAAAATTTGTGTCTTTTTCCTCCTAATACAAACATCAGATTAGCCAATCGACATATGAATCTGGAATGATTGACACTTGCGAGTTGTTTTGAGCTCTTTGATATTAACCGACCCTGTGGAAGCCCCGCCCCATTCCACCCCGTCTCACATTAATAATGTTTAGACCGGTTGGCCTCGACTCGACTCGACTCGATTTTCCTGAAAGTTCTGCCACCAAACATTTCCAGCCAAAAATGCTCGAAAAAAGCCCCAAAAAACATCTACAGAGATTTCAGACATATTCAAACGGTTTGTGCAGAAGATAAACGGTGTAAGCGTCGGCCATGTGGAAACATTTTACGGTTTCTATGAGAGATATTAGACTAAAGATTTGAAAAAGAAATATACTGTTATTTTTTAATTAATTACATTATTATTTTTTTTTACTGTTAACCGTGTTTAAACCCCTCCACCCACATTTCTATGATAGACAAAAGGTTTCACAAAAATATAGGTTTGCTGAGAAACTACCAGCCACATTATATTACATTATGTTACATTACTGTGAAAACTAGAGTTCAGTGATTACTTTTATTTAATGTGTCCGAAAATTGGACATTCAATGATTGAATTTTGCTGCAAATTACTTCTAAGACCTGACTGGCTTTGCTTGTTTGAATCCTCTCATCCTGCACTGATTTTCGTAGCTGAATATCCAATTTGAGCCAATCATTTTTTTTTCTCCTTCTGGCCTCAAACAGCATCATAACATTCTGAGTTAGCCAACACGGCACAGGAACCCTAGCACAGTGGCGTTAGTGGATCTGGGGCAGAAGTTGGTGTTTGTCTTCCTGTTATGATGATGCTTGGATGAATAATGGCATCGTTCAGGGAATGCATCCTGTCAAATCACGAACTGAAATCAAATCCTGTTGTGAAACTTTCCTGTTTAGCTTCCTGTTTGCCTCATCATGTGTGTTCTGTCGTACGTCACTGTTCACGTTACTACATGTTTAAATCTGCAATGATCGTAAAATGCAGTAAATTAGTAACATTTCAAGGCTCTTGTGTGTTCAGAGTCTCCACTGTTAGCCTGGTACAACTTTTCCGTCCTGTGTCAGGGACCGGAAATGCTCCGGAGTTGCCTTAAAAACACACCAAACACAGCAGGGATTTAACTTCAGCCTAAACAGTAACTCCACCTAAAAGCTGCTCAACACCTGCATTCGGAAAAATAGAGGGCTTGTAGTGATTTATCACTGTCATGATCCTGCTTACGCTATTTTCCAGCCAAGGAAGCTAGACTCTCAACAGAGGCACAGTGTCTTCCCCTGAGCTCAGTAACACACTGCAGAAATCCTTCTACTGCTGAAACACATCACTGCTTATTACACACTCAGTGTATCTGTTTACACAACTGAGGTAACAATCTGCATGGATCCTTTGTCTTCCAGAGAGAGAGAGAGAGAGAGAGTGAGAGAGAGAGAGAGGGGCTGGTGAGGGAACGACTGTTCATAGCTGCTATAACGTAAATGAGAACAGGAACTATCTTGTTTCATGGACGTAGCACAACAATAAATATAACTATAAATTGATTTTAAAAAATGTCATTTTTTTAATAAAAAAATGTAATCGACTGCAAGTTGCTGTGGTATAAAAAGAATAAAACGCTTTACGGGATTTGCCGCTACAGGAAAATAATCGACTCAGGTGTGGTGACTGTAACTCCATCATCTCATGGGTGCAGCTGCAGTTTATTAGGAACACCTGTACATCTGTTCACTCATGCAGTTATCCAATCAGCCAATCACGTGGCAGCAGTGCAGTGTATAAAACCAAAAGCAGATACAGGTGATGTTAATGTTTACATCAACCATGAGAATGGGGAAAGAAATCCCCTGTGATCTCAGTGACCTTGACCGTAGCTTGGAAGTTGGTGCCAGTTTTTCAGAGTATTTCAGAAACGGCTGATCTCCTGGGACCTTCACACACAACAGTTGCTGGAGTTTACATGGAATGCTGCTAAAAACAACAACAACAACAACAAAACATCCAGTTTTGCTGGCCTTGTTGATGAGCGAGGTCAGAAGAGAAAGGCCAGGCTGGTTCGAGCTGACAGGAAGGCTATGGTAACTCAAATAACCACTCTTTACAGCTGTGGTGAGCAGAAAAGCATCTCGGAGCATCAAAACCTTGAGGCAGATGAGCTACAGGAGACCACATCGGATTCCACTTCCGTTAGCCAAGAACATGAATCTGGGACTACAGACTCATGCAAAGTGGACTGGTGGTGGTGTTCTATCTCTAGATCTATCTATCTATCTATCTATCTATCTATCTATCTATCTATCTATCTATCTATCTATCTATCTATCTATCATCACACACATAAATAGGGTTTATCAAAATGAGGATTATCTGTTATCCAGGCTGTGTGACTGTAAATATTCATGAGTTCGTATGGATTTAAAGTGAGCTTGTTATCAGATTGCATCATCACCGGAGGCCTTCGCTGTCTCACCGATCTCCTCGACCTTCCAGCCGTCTCCAGCTATCAGTAAATCTGCACTGAGGAAACGAAGCCCAGCTCCTGGCCACATTACCGGCTGGAGTAACGCACTGCATCCCAATGTGGAGGAACGGCTGAGGGGCTTAGCGGATGAGTCACATTCCGAAAAATAAGGGGTTGTGATAGTCTGTCTCGGAGTGCCGCGGCTTCGGTAGAATAACAGTCCTGGAATAAACACAGGCTTAAAGTAAAGGAGCGCGGATGAAAGATGAAGTACATGGGTTGAATTAAAGAGGAGGGGATGTTTATTTGCGAAAGTGTTCTTTGTAAGGAATAAAACACTCCTCACAGCAAAGATAATCAACAACAAAGTGGTGAGAAATAGCGGAGTTACCATTACCACCCTGCAGTTGATGATTTTCCTACAACAGCATGCTCTGAAGTGTTTTATTCCTCTTATACCACAGCAATTTACCAACACTTACACATCATATTTTTTTTTTATCCATTTATAAACCACAAAGAATTGATAAAATCCACAAAGCATAAACTCGTCAGTCTTGAGAACAGCGTCCTCCCAGGTCAGATATCTACAGGTAAGAACCTCTGTTCATGTTCAGCTTCAAGGTTCGGCTTCAAAAAAACGAGTTAAAAAAGAAAGGAATGAAAACAAATAATTTGAGATCTCACTAGGACACAAGTGTAAACTGAAATGAAAATAAAAATAACTGAGGCTCAGTTTGCGACTTAACATTTAATTTGACAGCAAAATATAAATGTTTTTGGGGGTATTTGGGAAACATCCCTCTAATACCACAGCAAGTTACTATTTATTAAAAAATGACACGTCATGCTTTTGATCTGTTTGTTGAACATTTAATGGTGTGGAAAGTTGGAGAAGTTAGTTCCTCATCTCACTTATGTTATAGCAGCTACAAAGCGTCGTTCTCAGTTTATAAGACAAAAAGAAAACGCAGCTTGTCGTCTTTTGTTACCAAGAAACCGCAAAGAAGCGTAAACTCCTCTGTCCTGAAGATGTCGGAAAACTTAAAGCTACAGCTCTACCTCTGACACTGGAGACTCCTTCCGTAAATGTAAAATAAACATCTCCTTACAGAAAACTTCACGATATCAAGGATTATATGGTTTTTCTTTGTTAAGTAATAATAACAAAATGTTTTCTTTACACAAGCGGCTTGCTGTTATTATAAAAATAATCATCTTCAGGGTGGCATCGATGATTGATTATATTCCTGATTATACAGTATAGTGCTGTGCAAAAGGCTTAGGCAGGTGTAAAGCAAAAATGCCTTCAAAAATACTACTGTAAAGAGTACAGTAAACAGCACTAACCTAAACAGAATCGATATTTGGCGCGGCAACACTTTACTTTTTAAAAACGCATCAGTAATCCCAGGTGCACTTTGTGCAGTTTTGTAAGGAAAGTTGGCTGGTAAGGTTTTCTACACATCTTAGAGAATCTGCCACAGTTGTTCTGGAGACCTTAACTGCTGCACTTTTGCAGCTACTGACAGTCAGTAGTCATTTTTTGCCTGAAAAAATGGTCTGTTGTGTTATATGTTACTTTTCCTTACTGATATACAAACAATTTTTTTCTAGGATTTAATATTCGGAAATCATATAATGCAGAAATAATAAAATAAACAACTAGGACACATTTTTTTATGACTTTTGCACAGTACTGTGTGTATACATGGCAGTATGGTATGACAGTGTAAATCCAGATCTATCCATACCCTGGTTGAGTACCTGTGGCATTTTGATTAATAGCGCCCGCCAAATGAATAAACGTGTGAAACACTGTTACGTTATTTTCATGCATCAATCGATACAGAGTATTAAAGTTGTTAAAGTAAGACTGAATTCGTGTTGGTCGCTTTGGCCTGGTCAACACACTGTTTATCTTCCATAAATCCTCCGGAGTAACACGTTTAACTTTTTAAACTCGCTACAACCGCTCCCGTTCACACGACGCCATCCAGCTGTTGACATTTTTGCGGTCGGCAGGAAGTGATTCTTAACGTCCTGTCACTTTCTTCAGTCAGAAACCGGAATGCGGGAGCTGGTCTGCGATCAAAAATGTCTCAATAAATCTCAGAAATTCATAAAATCTACACAAACCAGAAGTCAACACCTGCCACTCTCGCTCTGGGACGGACGTCTCTTGGCCTTGTCCAGGCCTGAGCCACAACGTCTGCTCTGTGAGCTGCACTCGCCTGCTTTTTTACGGCAGGATCTGGAGAAAGCTGGTGGCGGGGAGATCGAGTGTTAAGGATCAGGATGATTTGGCAGCTGTAAACACAATTTCTTTTGCGGCGCAGACGTGAACGTCCAAACTCAGACGCTCATTCTTTCCACAGATCACCCATAAAGTTCTGTTTTAAAAGTTAAATACATCACTACAGCGTCTGGACCTTTCCATTTGCTAATGAGTGCAGACGCATGCAAAACATATATTTCACTTTCTGACACAAAGACACATTACTGCAATATTCAGGAAAAAAACAGAAGCTAAAGGTTTTCCATGTGTAAGAACACTCACAAGTTCGTTTAGAAGTTGCAGTGTTGTGTAATACGATTTCCTGATTGTCTCAATAGTATAATTCTTCTGTTAATGTAGACGGGTCTGACGTTGTATAGGGCACTATACAAAAGTGCTCTGTTTCTTTGGTATTAGTGATACAGTGTGTTTTAGTCACTGAACAATTCAATTCAAATGAAGTGTAATGCATTTTCATATTTCATTTTTAAATCTGACCTTCATAGAAAGTGTTAGCAAAAGTTTTTTTTTGTTTTTTTTTTTACAAACCAGGCTGTAGTTAGGACGTATTAAATCAGCGGACAGACGGTGTTTGAGACACACTAAACAAACCCTGCAGATTTATAAAGATGTGTGTGAAAGAATCCTAATTGTGGCTGTACGATTATTTCCTAAAAACGAACCAAAAATGTCCATACGCACAAAAAAAACCCCCACAAAAAATCCTTCACAAAACCCATCCACAAAATAGATAAAAGATGAGTGGACTATGAGTACGGTTGAGAGGTGGATAAGACAGTGAGGCAGAAGGTAAATAAAATGCACTTATTTATTCTGAAAATATAGATGAATTTCTGAAGACTTTCTTCTGTTTTAATGCAACGTTAACACAAGGGCTGAGCGTTCCCAAAGGAGTTCCTTCTGATGTGTGTTCGAGCTAATTATAACACAGTGCGGTCGAATTCTTGAATCTGATTGCTCATAAGATGTGCATTATTTTTATATTAATGCGATCGTTCGAATACGTTACTGTTTCTATAGTAACAGCTCATACACAGGGACGTGTCATGTACGCCACATAATCTAAGACTAATAATAAACAGATTTTTAAAAAATGTGCTGTTGAGAAAAGTAAAACGTATAATCATTGACGCGACGTTTCTTTGTTAGGAGACATTTATTAAACATTTATGGAAGGAGTCTCCAGTGTCAGTGCTTTGCTTTGCAAAGTTTCCCAGCAGAGGAAAGTCTTCAGGACAGAGGAGATTACGATTTCTGGTTTCTTGGCTACGTTTTTTTGAGAGAGAGCGAGAGAGAGAGAGAGAGAGACAGAGACAGAGAGCTATAACGAAGATGAGAACAGGAACTAACTTCGCAGAAATTCCACAACATTAAATCTAACTATAAACCTGAAAAATATGTGACGTGTTTTATATTAGTAAATTAAACATTGTAATCGTTGACAAACGACTGAGGTATAACGCACTCCAGCCCACGCACTTGTACAAAAATAACGTATTTCAGGGAGTAACAGTAACTCTTCGTTGCGTTATGCTCCATCACGTAATGATTTGGGTGTAACTGTAGGGTCTGTCGTTTTATTCCACACATAAATTCCTTGCACTGTGTGAATGAGCCGCAGGTTGCGCATCATTATCCAGTTCCACGCAGCGAGTCTAGAGTCAGATCAGCGGTGTGTGCCGGCTCAGAAAGGACGATTCTGACTCGTTTTGAGACGCTACTGAGGCTGGAGTTGAACACGGCATTAAAATCTCCCAGACACTGCTGTAGACATCACACCCTCCATCAGTCATTATGCTTTAAGCCGTTTCCAGGCCACACTCTCGGTTTCATAAGCAGCGATTTCAGCTGCCAGCTCGTCCACACGAACGCGTTTTTAAGAATTGTCCTTAACTATTGTAACATGAACCACAGATTGATTATTTTACTCATTTATTGCACCAGTTTATTTCCTTTCATTGTAAACAGTGTAAGTAAAGAAGAACCGAAGATGGAAATGTGGCTGGTAACGGAAGTGTGATGTGGCACATTTTGGCCGCACAACAAAACTATGGAAAAGATGACTACTTGAAAAACCAACGACTTTTTTGAATTACTGTTTGACTGGTAGAAATTGTGCAAATCCTACCACAAACCCAACATTAACCACTAATATTGTTATGTGTTTTTAAGTCCCCTGAATCATCGCAGGAAATAAAGAGCTGCACACAGGAAGTGATGCAAGTCGCTGCTCAATTTCCTTCACCGAGACCTGGATTTCTTCTGCATTGGCACGAAGCCATTTGAATCTGTTTATAGAAAAGCCTCCTGGCCCGAGGAGCTGCAGCCATCGGTGTCGTCCTAAATCTGCGTCCTACTTTCTCCCTCAGTGATGAGCGCACTCTGTTTCTCTAAAAATCGAGCCAAGTGATTTATTTATTTTTTTTCAGTTTGCAGAGTTTCAGAGTGACAAAAAAATTGCAGCGTGGGACTGAAAGCCACAACGCCTCTCCTACACGAGCTGCTTACACAACCTCCGTCTCTGTGGTCTCGCTGCTAGGACGAAGGTGCTAACTCTCTTCTGCCTCGGCTCAGTTAACTTCTGCAAAAACAACCCTTATGAACGACATAATGCACAAGAAATGTGAACAAAAGTGAAAAAGAATTATTCTTCGTTGAAGTCAAACAGCATGCCCTGCACTGCGAAAATAAAAATGAAACTGAGCAGAAGTTTTGGACTTAAGAACTTCTAAACAAGTTCTTCTAAACTGGAACCTTTCCCAGATGTGCTACGACATGCTATGACAATTACAAAGATAAGTCATGCAAACACACACACTACACTTCATGCATATGTAATTGTACGCATATGGAGACTTACTAATGTGATCCTCGATTATTATAATAAATGAAGTTCATTCATTCATTATCCTGCTGGGGGTCGCAGCAGATCCCTGGGGATCCAGCTCCTCCTGAGGAATCCCCAGACTCCAGCAGGTCCTGGAGGTCTCCATCCAGTAGTGCCTGATATAGTTCACTCTGTGTGCTTTTATTTCTCTTCTAGTCTCTACCCCTGTCCTGTCATTGGTGTGTTACGTGGTTTTGTTGGTCTTGTTTCTGTTTCTTCTGGGGGATCCCCAGACACCAGCAGGTCTGCCCTCGAGGTCTCCAACCAGCAGGACATGCCTGATACAGCTCTACCAGGAGTACCGATCAAGGGGGGTTATCCTTGTAAGGTGCCCCAGAACACCTCAACTGGCTCCTCTCAATTCGGAGCAGAGAGTAAAGGCTTTTCCCGATTTGCTGAGCTCCTCACCCTGTCAGTAAGAACAGCAACCCTACAGAGGAACATTATTTGTGGATCGAGAGCTTGGTGTGGTGAAGGGGCTTGTGTATGTTGGTAAACTTCAGAGCTCTGCTGCTGTGGGCTCAGTGCTCCCAGTAGGGCCACCCTTGGTTAATAGACAGACAAAGAAAGGTACTAAGGAGACCCTGCTGGGGGTTAAGAGAGCCACCCCTGAGCCAGGGCTGGGGGTGGTGTCCACAGTCTGGCTCTGCCCGAAATGGTGATGTGGAGGTATCTTGTGTGCTAAGTAGGGGTCAGGTACAATGTTGGGTGGAAACTTGCTTTAAAAAGTTCAATTTATAAATGTAAAGTGTTTTTTTAAAGTATTTTGGCTCCCAAAACCTTTCTTGAGGCCTCTTAGCTGTTTGGTGTTAAGTGTTAAATACCAGCACATTGGATTGAGCTGCAGTAGATGGTGATTAGCTAAACCAGTTGTGCTACTGGAGATGCTACGTAGTTCCCGTCTCTGCGTGAGCTGCAGTTCCCAGCACATTTTACGCTTTTTAGTTCACTCCATGTGCTTTTGTTTCTGCTCTAGTCCTGGCTCCACCCCTGTCCTGTCCTGTTTGATTTTTTTTCTTCTTTTTGGTGACATAATGTCTCACGCTTCCTCTTTAGCTCCGAAATATAAATATCCCAAACAACAACTCATCAGATGACCTCCAGCCCCGAGCTCCTTCCCTTTTCCTCCCGTCTTCTTCTCCAAAAATGTGTATACATTGGATAAAAATATCACTCGCCATCCAGTCAGTAATAATCTACAGCTCAGGCCGTTATCAGCAGTTCAGATCATCAGTTCATCATCCGCTTATGATACGTCTTTATAAACAGAAATGTTCTCTCAGACATGAGGACGCCTCAGTGAGAGCAGCTGCAGACAAATTCTACTGAACACTACACTGAACACT
>CM074985.1:22709606-22721530 GCA_037576825.1 Pangasius krempfi
ATTATCTTTCACTACATAGATTATCTTCACTTCCTAGATTATCTTTCACTTCCTAGATTATCTTTCACTACATAGATTATCTTCACTTCCTAGATTATCTTTCACTTCCTAGATTATCTTTCACTACATAGATTATCTTCACTTCCTAGATTATCTTTCACTCACTAGATTATCTTTCATTCCCTAGATTATCTTTCACTACTTAGATTATTATTCACTCACTAGATTATCATTCACTATTTAGATTATCTTTCATTTCCTAGATTATCTTCACTTCCTAGATCATCTTTCACTACATAGATTATCTTTCACTACATAGATTATCTTTCACTCACTACTCTGTCTTTCACTCCCTACTGTAGATTATCTTTCACTCAGTAAATGAGCTTTTATGTATTTTCGTGTGTTTATATGTATAAATCTCCTGGGCGAGGACACAGGCTCAAAGAGCTGAAAGCCTATTACAGTTTATTTTTATCCAGATTGATCTTGTGGTAGTGTATAAGTGCGTGTTTGATTTCAGCTCTTTACATGTTGTGTGTTTGTGAGCTGTTAATAGCATTGTGAAGTTTCCCGCTGTGTGTGTTTGTGCTGTAACACGAGTCACACTGTTCTCTCTCTGTCTTTGACTGCAGGATCTTTGCTGATTAATGTGAGAGTCAGACTGCGCTTTCTAAAGCCAGTGGTTAAAAGGAGTGATCCGATTGATCAGAATATGCTAACTGAAAAGCGTGCTACTTTGCCATTAGAAATTCTGTTAGAACGACGCTAGCTCCATCACTTAATAAACAACTCCATAAATAAGATGCTTGACTGAGAGAAGCTGGTTGTTAAAGTCTGATCTGGAACTCTCTAGGTTAGCGTTCGCTCACTGTGCTAGCTCGCGCACAATAGATTATCTTTCAATCGCTAGATCATCATTCACACGCTACATTAGCTTTCTCTCATTATGTCAGCTATATCTGCGTTCTCTCACTCACTAATTTAAGGCTGTTCAAGCATGAGTATGTCATTTTAATAACAGCCATGTTGGAGGGATAAGTGTCATGGGCCTTGTGATGAGTGTGGGTGGAGCTTTTGCAAGACTTACCTAAGATAAGCCCCGCCCACTTTAATAATGTCTAGAAGAGTACATGTAGACATTGAAATGTCAGCAGTTAATCAGACTTTTCAGTGTTATATTAGCACTAATGGTAGTGTAAATCTGAAGCTAGCGTAACTGCTGGTGAAGCACGGCTACTGTAAATCCTCTGAAAATATCAATATTAAAATCAGGTTCATGCATAAATTATACTATATAAAGGGAGAGCAGTGTATTTCTAATCTGGAAAATAAAGCAATTAGGGTTTTTCTTTCCATTTCAGAGGGACTTCGATGGCTGACCCTGTTTCAGGTTAACAGGAAGTGATCTGGAAGTTCCTGTTCCTGATGATGTCACTTCAGACTCGTGTCTGATTGGCTGAGGAGACTGTTCTGTTACCATGACAGTAGAGCGGGCAGCATCAGAGGTTCTATCGCTTGTCTTTCATTCAAACTGCTCTTTTTTTTCATTGATGTGCTCTCTCTCTCTCTCTCTCTCTCTCTCTCACACACACACACACACACACACACACACACACACACATGTTCAGTATAGGTGACTAATAACTCAGTTGGCATGATGGGATAATTTTTATTGCTGCTGTTATAAATCTAGTATGACTCACACTTTGTTGAAGTGGAGTGAATAACCAAGCCTCTTGTCACATAGTGGTGTGTGTGTGTATGTGTGTGTGTGTGTGTGTGTGTGTGTTCATTATAGACTGGGCGTCCTCGTGGTTAAATAACAGGCTGTTTGTCTGAGACACACTACTGATTTATTGGCAATGGATAGTGTAAACGTGCTACTGTTGAGACAAATGACTGTGTGTGTGTGTGTGTGTGTGTGTGTGTACAGGCTACCTAATGTCCTCCATGACATGTTTTTTCATTATACAGCCCCTCTGAAAGTGTACTCCACCCTAACCAGAGCTGCCAGGGTGTGTGTGTGTGTGTGTGTGTGTGTGTGTGTTTGTGTGTTTAGCTAATCTTCCAAAAAAAAAACTTGCAGCTGTTTAGATACAGAAAACATAACATTTAAGCTTTCAGACAGACATTAAAAGTCCCGTTGCTCCATTTACTAAGCAATAAAACACTCAGTGTCGTGCTGTTATGGGAAAGTAATCAACAACGGTGTGGTGGGATGAAGCGGGGTCACAGCTAACACCCTGAAGTGGATTAGTTTTCTATAACAGCACGTCTCCAAGTGTTTTATTTCTCTTATAACACAACAGTGTGCAATTTTTTTTTTTACTAGTAAAAGAACGACGTTATTCTTTTTATCCATTCTTAGTTACATTTAACGCTGTTGAACAACATCTGCAAAAACAGATCACTGACGTTATAGCAGCGATAAACGCTCGTTCTCTAACCAGTCTTGTCATCTTTCGTTACCGAGAAACCGCAAAGAAGCGTAAACTCCTCTGTCCTGAAGATGTCGGAAGACTTAAAGTGACAGCTTCACCTCTGACACTGGAGACTCCTTCCGTCCATAAGTGTTAAATAAACATCTCCTTACTTTAAGAAAACTTCACCACATCAACAATTACACATGATTAGAAGTCGCTGTGATTGAGCTGTTGCTACAGAAACGATAGTGTGGTAAACGAGAGCATTAACAGCCTCAGGGGCGGATTTAGCAAAAAATGCAAATTATATATATATTTTAATTATTAATGCTAAATAACTTATGCTGAAAATTTAAATATCGATGTTAAAACGCTGAATAGGGCCCCATATATCATCCTTTATTTTCCCTAGGGCCCCAAAAATCACTATTAACCTGTGATCTGAGTTACTGTCAGTGCTGCTGTTATTATAGACAATTGATCGATTAATTAATTAATTAATTAATTAAAACACTTCCTGACCAATCAGAATCCAGACTTCATTAGCGCTGTGTGTATGCCATCTATAGGTTTTGTGATTTTTAATCTAAGGTGGTTAGGGTTAAAAACTGATTCAGAAGAATCGTTCAAATGTGAATCGTCCGAAGGAGTCGACTCAGTCAGCGAGCGAGTCGGTTATCAGCGGAGGGAAGTCGCGTGAGGGCTGCTGTGTGTTTAAAAAGCCGCGCACGCGAGCGCACCGTGCCGATGGGTGCGGAGCGGCGGAGACGAGCGCGTGACCACCGTAAAGCGCACGCGTTATAGCCTGGAAGAAGGATTTGTTACAGGAGTAGAGATTATTACAGGATATGTAACTTCACCGGAACCGGAGTGTGGATGTCGGCTTTCACCGGTATGAGGGACAACTGAGTCACAAAGACCGGGACTTGTGACCCACTCGGTCAATGGGAAGTTTTCTTTTTCTTTAATACCGGCTCCGGTTTGGACCCTGAAACACTTTCAGCTCACGGTAAGACGCGCGCGCGGCGTGTGTGTGTGTGTGTGTGTGTGTGTGTGTGTGTGTGTGTGTGTGTTTTTTTTGTTGGGTTCTTGGTGATAACGGAGTGTGTGTGTGTGTGTGTGTGTGTGTGTGTGTGTGTGTGTGTGTGTGTGTGTGTGTGTGTCTGTGTCATGGACGTGTGTTTGCTGTGTTTTTGTTGAGTTCTCGGTGATAACGGAGTGTGTGTGTGTGTGTGTGTGTGTGTGTGTGTGTGTGTGTGTGTTTATACATTATCCTCTAACTCGGGCTCATATACAGGATAAGCACCTTTCATTCCTTAGACTCCTTTTTTTTTTTTAATGCTTTTATTCTGCAGATTTGTTTTTATTTAGAAATAAAAACTCTTCAGGATTAAATCTCCACTCAGCCTGTGACATGAATCTGAACATAAACCATAAACATAAACCTCATGAAGATTATTTACCCAGCATTAACACCTTCCCTCTGCTGCTACATGATGCAGGAAAAGTTTTCACCTTCATGCACTATACATATATTTATACACTAAAACACAGCATATACAGTGTGTGTGTGTGTGTGTGTGTGTGTGTGTGTGTGTGTGTGTGTGTACATATAGAGCAGGGTGATTATCCATAATCGATAATCATGATGCATGATGTCACACTACAGTGTTGTAGAGAGGATATGAACACCAGCGCTGCAGTACAACTGGAGGATTGTTGTGTACTTTATATTAGTAAGAATTCATTTAAATTGGAATTAAACCTATAGTTTAGTTGCCATATTAACAAAGAAATCCTTTCATGTCGTGTTTTCAGTACGTTAAATAATACGTCTTCTGTAAGCGCTTTATCCTGGTCAAGGCAGCGGTGGTGGAGGATCCGGAGTCTATCCCGGGAACGCTGTGTATGAGGCGGGGATACACACCAGTCCAGCACAAGAGACCGTTCACACACTTATTCACACCTAGGAGCAATTTCCCCACACAGACACGGACATGAGGAGAACATGCGGAACTGAGCTCAGGATCGAACCATGGACCCTGGAGCTGTGTGGCTCGCTGCTGCTCGTTTAACTAGTAGCGGTATTAACTAGCTGTAACTAAGTATGAGGACAGAGTCCCTGTTCACACCTAGCGTCCTGGGTGATGTGATTGGAGGTGGTCAGGGCTGAGTACAGGTGTGAACGGGGTGCAGTGTGTCTCAGAGACGATCACTCGCCACATTCAGAGGTGATCTGGGACGCATATGTCCACATCACATCTGTCGCGTGAACGTGAAAGCGTCTCGATGCGTCCCGGACAGCAACGAAGGACAACGCGTAATCAGAGCCGGAAAATACGTAGTCGTTGCGAGACTGTGTGGAAACGGCTCTGAACGATACAGCTCCTCATTCTTCATCTCATCTCTCATTCGTTTATAAGTTTAGTCAGCAGGCCACATGATTAAACCAGCTTGTACAGAGACGTGAGAGAGGATTCGCAGGACATTTCTGCCTGAAAACAATCGCAGTGGAAGACTGACGTAATAACTGTTCAGGACGCGCTTCCTCCAGCGGAAATGAGGAACCAAATCCGATCACAAGCGGACACCGAGGACGCGTTTTAGATGTATTCAGTTTTAATACTCGTTATCTTATTCATTACTGTACAAAACATCTTTATCCTGGAATAGTATATTCATTTTGCATACATTTGTTGAACCAAAGTGTCAATATTGATGTAAATAGGCTATAATATACAAAATAATGAATACCTCAGTGCTGTCATTTACAAAAACTGGATCCTATTTAGATTTATTTAATGTGTTAATGGTAAGATTTCTGCTCTATTTGTTCTTTAATATGAAGTTTGTTCACTTTGGAAAAAAAATGCTCTGTAAGAGCCAAGTTGCAGTAGCTAAACAAAATAAATGGTGTGTATAGACACTGATCAGCCATAACGTTAAAACCAGTGACAGGTGAAATGAATAACATTGATTATCTCGCTGCAATGGTACCTATGAAGGGGTGCGATATATTAGGCAGCAAGTGAACAGTCAGTTCTTGAAGTTGATGTGTTGGTAGGAGAAAAAATGGCCAAGCGTAAGGATCTGAGTTACTTTTGACAAGGGACGAATTGTGATGTCTAGACGGCTGGGTCAGAGCATCTCCAAAACCCCAGGTCTTCTGGGGTGTTCCCGGTGTGCAGTGGTTAGTACCTACCAAAAGTGGTCCAAGGAAGGACAACCGGTGAACCTGTGACAGGGTCATGGACACCCAAGGCTCATTAGGGCCTTTCGCACCGCTTTAGTCCCAGAACTAAATGTACGGTACTAAAGTCCTGGGCGATTTTGCGTGAACTGTTTCCCAGCACCGTTTAAAGGGTTGCATTCGCACCGTCAGCGGGCGCCAGGAAGTGACGTAATAGGCGTCTACTTACGTCACGGATAGTACCAGCCGGAGTAGGAGCTCATTTGGTTCTCGAAAAAGGCAGGTACTAAAATCACGCCCAGTTCCGGAGGAGCGAAAACGCCAAAAAGTGGGGAGTTCCACAATTAGTTCAGGTACTATGAAAAGGTTCCCGTGGTGCGAAAGGCCCTATTGATGCACGGGGGAGTGAAAGCTAGCCTGTCTGGTCCGATCCCACAGAAGAGCTTCTGTAGTACAAACTGGATCTCAATCCGATCGAGCATCTGTGGGACGTGCTGGACAAACAAGTCCGATCCACAGAGGCCCCACCTCGCAACTTACAGGACTTCAGGGATCTGCTGCTAACGTCTCAACACACCTTCAGAGGTCTTGTGGAGTCCAGGCCTCGACGAGTCCATGCCTACACGATATTAGGCAGGTGCTTTTAATGTTACGGCTGATAAGTGTATATAAATATTTATACGTCAGTCAGTTAACTTCATCTTAAAGGAACACAGTATAAAACGTCTTTTTTTGTAAAATTTTCTATACATATATATGCAAAAGACCTTTTATACTGTGTCCTTTAAGATGAAGTCGATGCACTGTAACATATACGATCTAAAATATAAAAGCAACTTTTAAAGAAAAGCTTTAAAATATTGTGTGTGTTACTAAAATGATGTATACACACAACCTATAGGACTGAATCAGTTAACTTTATGATATCATTATTGTATTACGTTCTATTGCAATACATGCTTCTTTTCCTGAGTGCTCGTGTGTATAAGATACTCTGTGGTTATACTACCAACCCTTTTATACGTTATTTTTATTAGCATTAATGTAAAGTGCGACATTACAGATAAGCAGGTTAATTTAATAAAACAATAGCTATCACAGTCAATCTACGCTAGCTGACTTCCTATCTGCTTTTTCTGAAAACAGTGTGTGAGCTGTTGTGTTTTTTTTTAAAGCATATGTTTATGTGTGATTATTATAGGTCTAAATGCATTTTAAAGCCTCAATAATAAGATTATTATTAATATTTCGAGCTTGTTTTACTCCGTACACTGAACTGTGATGCTTTCATGCTTTCTTTTGGACCTGCATTACGCTTAATGTAGCTTTCATTCCTTCCAAGTGAAGAAAATGTTTAGTGTTTATCATCATCAACAGCTCGGCCAAAGAAAGTGAGAAACGTTTAAGTCGCTTTAGAGTCAAGTTGTGGAGCTGTCATGCTGACGAGTGACAAAACAACAGGGGATTTTTTTTTTCCCATTTTCTACGTATGTGCTTGATACGGAGCCACGATTTCAATGACATCTGAATTTAGATTTTTCTCAACACTACACAAACGCTCTGAAGCGACAAATCAAAATGATCAGCTTGAAGGATTCCTCGGACTGAGGTGGTCTGATCGTTTCTTCAGTGTTCGACTCACAACTTTCGCTCCTACCTGCAATTAGTTTTAGCTTGAAAAGGAAGTAGCAGAGATCGCAGGTGCGGCTGGTGCGTGTAGGTAGCTAGTACAGTCAGCTTGCTTTGCTAAACTAATCTGAGAGCAACTGATTTTCACACTGATTAGTGCATTATGCAGTTAGCACTTTTAGAAGCTCTGTCTAGCTACAGATTGAATTGTTTCACATTCAATAGGCCACGCCCACAAGCAGGAACAGTAGCTGTCGCTACACGCCCACAAGAAACAAAATCCAAGCAACACGAGAGATTCGTCGCACGCTACTGTGAACACGCTGTAAAATTACATTTTTTATTTTTTGCATTGCTTCTGGCTCATTACGTTTGGCAGAATTTCAACTCCATAACTCCTTTATCTTTTACAGTGTGTGTGTGTGTGTGTGTGTGTGTGTGTGTGTGTGTGTGTGTGTGTGGGTGTGGGTGTGTGTGTGTGTTTGCTCGAACACTCAAAATATTTCATGGTTAATTGATTTGAAGTTTGTCATAGCAGCTGAAGTAGAGAAATGTGCAGGCCACAGGACATACAGGATGGAGATTTGGAGCAGGTATTAGAGCAGGTTAAACACTAAACCCTGCAGTGTCTAATTCATCACATCGAGCACACACACACACACACACACACACACACACACACACACACAAACACACAGTATTTATTCATGTGAAATATTGCACCGCTCACGCCAAATCTGTGTTTTCTCTCTGGCGGAGATATGTGTGTGTGTGTGTGTGTGTGTGTGTGTGTGTGTGTGTGTGTGTGTATGAGACTGTCATTTATTTTTTTTATCAGTGAAACTGAGAACAGGAAAGATTGTTGAAGGTACGCAACTATAACAGGAAATACTCGGAGCACTCGCTTTCATATACAGTCCCCTCCGAAAGTATTGGAACAGCAAGGCCAGTTCTTTTGTTTTTTGCTGAACACTGAAGACATTTGGGTTTGAGATCAAAAGATGAATATGAGACGATAGACTAGAACCTCAGCTTTCATTTCCTCATATTTACATCTAGGTGTGTTAATCAACTTGGAACATGGCACCTTTGGTGGCCGAACCACCAAATCTTGACGTGAGCAAAAGTATAGGAACAGATAGGCTTGAAGTAAATGAAAGTAAATAGCACTTAATATTTGGTTCCATATCTCTTGCTTGCAATAACTGCATCAAGCCGGCGACCCACTGACATCACCGACCTGTTGCATTCTTCTTTTGTGATGCTTTTCCAGGCTCGTAGTGTAGCTTACTTCAGTTGTTAATAGTTTTGGGGGGTTTCTCCCTTCAGTCTCCTCTTCAGGAGGTGAACTGCTGCTCAGTTGGTTGAAATTCTGATCTATGGTCTCATATTCATGTATGAATATGTATAGCAAAAACAAAAGAATTGGCCTTGCCGTTCCAATACTTTCATAGAGGACTGTGTATCTCTCACACACACACACACACACACACACACACACACACACACACACACACACACACGCACACAGAGTCTCTGAAGCAGTGGTCAGAGTTCAGATTGTGAATAAATTTAACATGATGAAAATGTTACTCAGCTGCAGTACTGTCACAGCTGCTGTTATAGAAAATTAATCAACACCTTCTGACCAATCAGATTTGAGAACTCCGCACCTCCACCCTGTACTCCAGTAGGTTTGGGTTCTGTGTGTGCTTGCAGAAGTGCTGATGTCCAGCTCTTTCTGTTCCGATGTCACGTAACACTCTCGAGTTCTTTCCATCAGTAATGAGGAGAATGTTTCTTCCTTACTTGGTGGAACAGCTCAGACTTTCCATCACTGGACTCTGCAGGGGTGAGTGAACTTTACAGCTGTCACAGTAATGAGGAGTTTATAAGGGCAGGAGGCCGCTCGTTACTCTCATGTTTAACTCTCCTCAGCTTTCCTCTGCTCATAAGTCTCGCATCAGTAAACACAGGCATGGATACTTTCTCTTCTTCTATATCTCAGCCAGTAACACATTACTGTCTCAGCCAATAACACATTACTGTCTCAGCCAATAAGGATCAAGGCACTCTTGTGTCGGCAAATAAGAGTTAAGGTGGTCTTGTCTCAGGCAATAAGGATCAGGGATAAACTGTCTCAGCCAATAAGGATCAGGGAAATACTGTATCAGCCAATAAGGATCAGGGAAATACTGTATCAGCCAGTAAGGATCAAGGCAGTCTTATCTCAGCCAATGAGAATCAGGGAAATCCTGTCTCAGCCAATAAGGATTCATACTGTCCTGTCCTGTCCTGAAATACTGACTCAGCCAATGAGAATCAGGGAAATACTTACTCAGCCAATGAGAATCAGGGAAATCCTGTCTCAGCCAGTAAGGATCAAGGCAGTCTTATCTCAGCCAATAAGGATCAGGGAAAAACTGTATCGGCCAATAAGGATCAAGGCTGTCTTATCTCAGCCAATGAGAATCAGGGAAATCCTGTCTCGGCCAATAAGAATCAGGGAAATCCTGTCTCGGCCAATAAGGAGTCATACTGTCCTGTCCTGTGGCAGCTAATAAGGATCAGGGAAACAATAAGGGTCAAGGTAGTCTTGTCTCATCCAATCAAGATGAACAGCTTCCCATCTCACCGAATCAGGATCAAGGCTGTCTTGTCTCAGCCAATGAGAATCAGGGAAATCCTTGCTCAGCCAATAAGGATTAATACTGTCCTTTCTCAGCCAATATGTTTAACACAATCCTGTCTCAGCCAATGAGAATCAGAGAAAACCGTTTCAGCCAATGAGAATCAGAGTAAACCCTCTCGGCCAATGAGATTACCACAATCCTGTCTCAGCCAGTCAGGATTGAGGCAGTCTTGTCACAACCAATGAGAATCAGGACAGTCCTGTCTCAGCCAATGATGAACAAAGCAGTTTTGTCTAAGCCAATAGGGATCAGAGCAAACTGTTCCAGCCAGTAAATAAGATTAACACAGACCTGTCTGAGCCAATCAGCATGAGGACACAGTTCAGTGCTTGTGAACGCTCCAACACATCATCACTGTCTGTTCTGTCCTCACTGACTGCTGCACTTCCTGCCTCCTAATGGAGCCGTGTGTGTGTGTGTGTGTGTGTGTGTGTGTGTGTGTGTGTGTGTGTGTGAGGGTCAGTACAGGGTGAAGGACTGTATCTGGGACACAGTTCTGTCAGAGACTCAAACATACCAGAGCCATACAGAGACCATACTGCACTGATTCTGTCACCTCTCTCTCTCTCTCTCTCTCTCTCTCTCTCTCTCTCTCTCTCTCTCTCTCTCTCTCTCTGTGTAATAGTTTTTGCTATATACTCTGATAGTTTCATCGTGGATTTGTTGATGCATTGTTGTCTGATCCCTCACGTGCCATCTCCCCACCAGTCTTCAGTGACTCAGAAGGAAAAAACGTGTGTATCACAGTGAAAGGAGACACCCTCCGACCATTTAATGATTTTTTTCCCTTTTTTTTTCTTTTTTTTCTGAGCCACAGAGTAATGTGACACACTGCTGTCTCCTCCTGTCGTTAATTGTTGGTGTCTCTGTTTTCCTGAGACGATATGAAATTTGAAAACAACACGAACGGAAACGTTTCACACTCTTTACAATGTCATGCTTCCCTCTCTCTCTCTCTCTCTCCCCCTCTCTCTCTCTCTCTCTCTCTCTCTCTCTCTCCCCCTCTCCCTCGCTGATGCTCGCTGCTTCATTGTGGTCTCTTTGTCTTTCCTGGACTTTGTTTTATTTTGTTTCTTTTCTTTGCTAACTCTCGTGTCGGTCTGGTCCTCCTCCTCACTCGGGCGGTGAGACTGCTCGTTTTGGTTTTCCGTGCTCTCGGCATGTGTCTCTCCCACACAGCTGCTGGGAATAACACGGTGCTCGTTCTTCCTCCTCAAGCTGACCAGCACCATGAGGTTTTCCAGAGACGGCCTCGAATTCTTCGGCTTGACAAGGAACCGTGGCACGGTTTATCCTTACGGTCGATCCTTAGTTTTAGTTTCTCTCACTTTATTTCCTGAAAATGATCATATCAGGTCATAATACTTATATTGTCAGGAAATATTTCATTTTGCTGAGGCTTTGCTAACAAAGCTCCAACTTACAGTGTCCACTAAGACATTTGGTACAAACATAGTCTTTAATATCCAGTCAGTTACGGAGTTACAAAAGAACCAGGAATACATATAGTAGTGTCATGATACACTATTATGTCACAATTTTGATATCACATCGTCATATCGCACTGCTCTAATTTGGAAATTAGGAATGGTGAACAGTGTTTTAAAGCAGCCATTAGTGATTTTAAAGCTTATATTAAACAAAAATTCCTTTAGTGTAATGTGATTAAAGCTGGTTTACTATGATGTGATTGTCTCGGAGTTAACTCAGTACTCATAGCAGGCCACGCCCATTTCACTGGCACCGCCCCCAAGCCGCCAACGATACACGCACTAGTGAATACACGATGTAGCGTGACTATAAGAAGTGGCGTTTTATTAAATGTGATGTAGAGCTTTTAGGGCTGGAGGAGTTTATCTAATGATTAAAATGGCATGTGCTGACTCTGATATAAAACGTCCAATTGGCAGCACACTGTGTGTGTGTGTGTGTGTGTGTGTGTGTGTGTGTGTGTGTGTGTGTGTGTGTGTGTGTGTGTGTGTGTGT
>CM074985.1:22728136-22742965 GCA_037576825.1 Pangasius krempfi
GCTTTTAGTATAGAACAGGTCTTATACAGGGGCTTTAGGGCAGAACAGGTCTTATACAGGGGCTTTTAGTATAGAACAGGTCTTATACAGGGGCTTTAGGGCAGAACAGGTCTTATACAGGGGCTTTTAGTATAGAACGGGTCTTATACTGGGGCTTTTAGTATAGAACGGGTCTTATACTTTTAGGGTATAATTAATATAAATAATGATTATTATTATGATTATGAATGTAATCAGTTCGGGATGAGAATTCTGAAAGTTTTCTGAGCGGTTCTCACAACATTCCTCTCTCTCTCTCTCTCTCTCTCTCTCTCTCTGCTTGTATGTGTGTGATATCATTATCAGCTCACTGTAATGAACTTGTGTCAGAGAGGAAAGAAGGCAAACTCAGACTCACATAACCATCTTCTTTTTTCCCCCCTGTTCCTCTGGGCCATGCTGAGAGAATGAAATGAGCGATGTCATTTTTCTGATAACCCGTCCACCCGAGCCCCAATCTGCTGTCTGTCTGAGGCTAACATCAGCAGTGACAATTAGCATTCTCCGCACCTCTCTCTTATCTCACTTCACACACTGTGGCCACGTTTCACTGCTGTTAGGACCGTGTGGAAATTAGAAATCTGAGAACAGAGCAGATCATATTTTTGGCTTGCTATTACTTAGGGGATCTCAAGGGGGCACAGGTTTCCTAAAATTGTTTACAGTTATCACTTAACATTGAAAACACTAGCAGCTATGAGTGTGCAAGACAAGCTTCTTTAGAGAGATGCCACAGAGGAACCATTTTTAAGTTCCCTAAAGGCCAGTAATTCTTAAACCTTATATTACATAATTCTACGTGCATGAATTTTACTATGTCAGGTTTCTGATGAATCACATTACTGTGCATTTTTGCAGAAGTCTAAATCAGCTCATTTTCTAAGAAATGTGAGGTTTCTGGTGTGGCGTGTACACACATGAGCGTGTTCTTCATAAGACACACACACACACACACACACACACACACACACACACACACACATATAAGTTCATTCCGGCTGTCCAAGACCACTGAATTCTTGACGTATTAAGTCTCATGTACAATTTTAGAACATTCTGGAAGTTGGAGAATTGTTTATATTGGAGCCTGTTAATCAGATTCCCAAGAAGTTTCTCATTTTTCACCCTGACTGATAATTAAGGACTAAAACACAAGTGTGTATTATGTAAAATAATGAGAAACAGGGTAGGGTGATGAAGTGCAAGAATGGGGGGGGGGGTTGTAGATAAAGGAGAGGGGTTGTACCGAAAGGGGCGGAGCTTTGCAGTCCGATTGCCACTTAAAGGAACGCTCTCCGGCGGTGTTCAGCGTTGCTCTTCGTTGGTCTCTTGTTGAGTCTCTCGGAACTGATATTTATCTACATACACAAGTGAGTACAAAGAAAACTTCTGCATATCTGGAGGGAACTTTTATTTCGGTTTGGCCATGAAAACATTTACACACCTCTTTATTAAAAGGCTGATAAATGCAGCCTGATGTGTGTATCGTGTGTCTACTTTCTTTCTCTCTTCTTTCCCGTCCTTTCCTTAACATTCCTATCTTTTGAAAAGTTTTCCCTTCATTTCCTTTTCTTTCTTTTCCTCTTCTTTCCTGTCCTCTCCTTTTCTTTCCTGTCCTCTCCTCTTTTTTTCCTGTCCTCTCCTGTCCGTGTGTGTGTGTGTGTGTGTGTGTGTGTGTGTGTGTGTGTGTGTGTGTGTGTGTGTGTGTTAATGGATTTTTGAAGTTTTTTTTTTATCCTTCCAGGCCGTCCTGTTATTCCCGAGATGATGTATGAGAGCCGGTGCTCGGAGCGTCACTCATTCCTCATGGATGCGGCAGCAGATTCACATCACCTCATCTTCCTCCCTCTCCTCCTCTTCCTCTCTTGCCTGTGCACGTGTGTGTGAGCCATGACGGCCGCGCTCCTCAGCACGGCAGCTGTGGAGCATCGCAAGAGGATGCTACCACTGCAGGTACGCACACACACACACACACACACACACACACACACACACACACACACACACACACACACAACTCTGCAGGAGGTACTACACTCGCAGATTTGTTAACATGCTGCCGTGTGTTTCAGCAGGACCCTGCGAGTGTGTTGTCTCTCCTGGACATCCACAGAGAAACACTGCACACACTCAGTCCACTCTCTTGCCTCAGACGCTCCAAAATCTACAGCTTCGTCTTCGGCCTGGTCGTCCTCTTCCTCATCACGGCCTCGTACGTGCTGAGCAGCGAGAGGAAAGCCTTTCTCATCACATCGTCTCCGTATCACACAATAAAACATGGAACAATGCTCTTTAACCTCTCCTCCACTAAAGACTCCGCCCACATCGGTCAGGTGGTGCAGCGGATCCTGTCTAACCTGGAGTTTAAACCCAGGAAGTTACCGGATCTGGGAATGCTGGTCCATAGCGAGCCACATGTGAGTGCTCCGTCTCTCGGATTCGGAAAGATGGAAACATGATTTGTATGATTTAATTTATCACACCTGTTTATCGGCTTTGACTCAAATGTTTGAATCTTTTCCTTTCCTTTGCTTTCTCACCCTTAATTTTCCCTTCCCTTTTTCTTTTATTTTTACTTCCCCCTCTTTTTCTTCATTTTCTTCCCTCTCCTTTTTTCCCCACTTCCTCTCCTTAACTTTTTCCGTTCTTTAAATAGCTTTTCTTTCTCCTTCATCCTTCCATTCCTCCATGTTTCTATCAGCTGCTGTAAGAAGTGATCGAGTCGCCGTTGAAAACATGCCATTCACTCGTTCTCAAATGTGTGTGTGTGTGTGTGTGTGTGTGTGTCTGCGCGCGTGTGCGCGTGTGCGCGTGTGTGCGTGTGCGTGTGTGTGTGTGTGTGTGTGTGTGTGTGTGTGTGTGTAAGGAGAGCATCGGGGTAAAGCTTGTGCATGTTTTTGTTTAACAGGAGGTGATGCCTCACAGGAACATTAAATATATATCTAACTGTGTGTGTAAACAGTGTGTAGTGTTGTGTTGTTGCAGATGTTGTGACTAATTGTGTGTTGATGAAACGTGTCATTTCTCTCTTTCTGTCTCTACACATCTGCCTGGTGTGTGTGTGTGTGTGTGTGTGTGTGTTTAACGCTCTGCATTATTCAGCTATAAACGTGTGTGTAACTGATCTCTGTTTTTAAAAAAACTCATTAAAGCAGCAGGCAGAGCCTGGAGACCCTGTTCATGCCAACACTCAATCTCTCTCTTCCTCCCTTTCTTTACTTTCCCAGTTCACTCTGCTTTTCTCTCTTTACTTTCCTATTTCTCGATTCTTTCATTTCCATTTTCTGTCATCTCTCATTTTTCTCTCACCTTTCTTTTTTCCTTTCCTCATCTTTTCCCCTTAAACTTCTCTCCTCTCCTCTCCTCTCCTCTTTTTTGTTTTCTGTACAGGACGTGTGCAGTCGTTCCTCTCCTCCATGCTGATTGTCAGTGGAAGTGGTAGAGGAAATGACTTGCTTTGTAATCAATATATAATTGGATGAGAAGGTTCTGAGTAATTGGGTCTGGTTAATATCTCTCTCTCTCTCTCTCTCTCTCTCTCTCACACACACACACACACACACACACACACACACACACACACACACACACACAATCAGCAGGGAAGGACAAGGATGAGGAGGAACGGTGGAGGAAATGTTGGCATTTATCACACACACACACACACACACACACACACACAGAGTGGCATGCAGTGTGTAATATGTATCAGCCATATGTTTGATAGAAGTGTAAATGTGTGTGTGTTCTCATCGCTGCCTCTCTGACAGTCTCATTTTCTTGCCTGGACAGATGTTCTCGGTGATTCCCCGCCACTTCCTGCCAGATGTGAAGAATCCGTGCTGGTATAAGCAGCTGTCAGGGAACGCCAGCGCGAATCCGTACCAGAGGAACCTGTACGCTCTGTACTCGCGCCAGTCCCGCGTCGCCTTCCACATCCTGAGGAGAAGCTTCTGGAAACATCTGTTACGGCGAGAGGGGAAGTTGTACCGGATACGGTGCCTGCCCTACTTCTACATCATCGGGCAGCCGAAGTGCGGCACCACGGACCTGTACGAGCGGCTCCGGCTGCACCCGGGCATCCGGGTCAGCGCACTTAAAGAACCACACTGGTGGACTCGCAAGAGATTCGGTTAGTCCACTCACAGTCTGTCATTTTCACTCTCCTCTCTCACTTCCTCTTCTTTAACTTTGCAGAAGTGGCACACCGGCGACTAGAAGCAAAGCGCTAATGGCCAATCTCTGCAAAAGTGTGCTCAGTGTCCGTCATTTATATAAGGAATAAACCACACCGTGTCGTGCTGTTCTCGTAAAATAATCAATGACAGGGTGGTGAGATAAAGCGCAGCTACTGTTACCACACCGAAGTTGATTATCTTCCCATAACAGCACATCCTGAAGTGTTTTATTCTTCTTATTAAGCAATTTCCCAATGATTACAATTTTTTAAAATTTATTAAACAACAAAATGCTATACTTTTTATCCGTTTATTGTTACATAGTTCCCACTTATCCCACTTATGTTATCGTAGTTATACACAGTCATTCCCTCACCAGCCGGAAAGATTTAAGTTACAGCTTTACTCCTGACTGTTACAAAGCACTGACGCTGGAGACTCCTTCCATAAATGTTACATAAACATCTTCACATAAAGTGATGTTTTTAAATCTGTTTATGTGGAGCGTCCGCTGTACAAGCCCGTACATGTCTATACATCTGGCAAGAGCTGATTATGAAAAGTGTGTCAAATGTAACAGCATGTTTGGACATGGATTTCTATTTTAGTCACATTATGGCATATTGTGGGCGGAGTTTATATCAGCGGTATTATTCTATAAATATTACACACTGTTTTAAATTGAGCAGTGAGAGACTGAGAGATGGCGGAAAGGCAGAGTGTATGTGTGTTTTGAGTCAGTGGAACCCTGTTGCTGTGTGTGTGTGTGTGTGTGTGTATGTGTAAGGAAATTGAGCTCCCTTTTCCAAACTCACAGCAATTTGCCATCTGGCCCTGCAGCGTTCAATCCATCGACACTCAACACTCAAACCTCTTCACAGCACCACAACTCGCGGCTAATTACTAACCAATGAGGGTTACACACACACACACACACACACAGACACACACACACACACACACACACATATGCCACCTGCAGCTGGCTTTTTATATTTAACTACATTGTAGGCGTGCGGCTGTTAAAAGACTCTACAGAGACCACGCTTCCTCTTCAGGAATAACACACACACACACACACACACACACACATATGAACTTGGGAAGCTACATTTTCCTGATTTGTGTATGACCTTTACCACTCAGATGGAAGTTAATAATAAGTATAAATAATGTCCGTATTATAAACTTACAAAACTGCTTTGTGCTTATTATTATTATTATTATTATTAGTAGTAGTAGTAGTAATAGTAGTAATAGTAGTAATAGTAGTAGTAGTAGTAGTAGTAGTAGTATTACACTCAGAGTTAAAGTTAAGATCAGTGTGAGAACATTCATTTTCTTTATATTTCAAAAATTCCATTTCTGTCCCACTGTGATTGAAATATTAGCTCTCAAATGCTGAAGCTTATCTCCTACTTATCTAAATCCATCTACTAAATCCAGAACCATACAGTGCTGTCTCATCTGAGCAGAGCTCTCTCTCTCTCTCTCTCTCTCTCTCTCTCTCTGTGTCAACAAAACACAGCTTTTCCTTTTACCAAGAAACCATTAAGCGTAAACTCCTCTGTCCTGAACACATTCCTGTGCTGGAAAACTTCACAGAGCACTATGACAGTGACAAAGTGCTGACATTGGAGACTCCTTCTACAAATGTTTAAATTAATGTCACCTAACAAAAAAGAATCTCCACATTAAAAATTACTTTGTTAAACAACACATTTTAGATGTGGTGCGCCTGCTGTACACGTCCCTGTGAATGAACTGTTACTATAGAAACAATGACGTTAGAAGAATGTTGTTATACGTATTGTAGAAATAATAATGAGCTCGTTAATAGTAAGATATCGTTCATGCTACAGCCGGTACGGCACTCTGTTAATTATGTATGTAATGTAGTTGCATTGTTTGAACATCAATCTGCACACCCAGTAGAGTTAAAATATATAGAGAGCATGCTGATCACGTGATCGCGTTCTTTCGTGGAGAACCTGCGAGATCTGCACTTGTGAAATCCGATAGCTCCGGATTGCAACAACTAACACGCATTATATGTTATACGTTTACACGGCCATGTTATAAACATTAAAAAGGACCCTTCAGTAGCTTTCAAACAACACTAGAAGCTGAAACGGGCATTTTAGCCGACTTTGGAGCTCTATTTCTGCTACGGAGCTCATAATGTTTCAGTCGATCACTTTCAAAAGCCCCAGCTCAGACACTTTGTTTATTCAATGGAATTTTTGGGAGAATTTATAAATGTATTGATTTACTTTTAAGATATGATGAACCTGTAGTACATTTTGTTTACAATATTAAACGTCTCTTCGTAGCTATTTTTAATTTAGTTAGTTTTATACAGACAAAAATGCACGTTGTCTTGCACCTTTTGCATCTTTTCAGTCTTAATTTTTTCAAAATTCATTAGTTAAGTATTGTGAATCGTTGTGAATCGAATCGAATCGAATCGTGACCGGAGTGTATAGTTACACCCCTTAAGAGCTAACAGTAAACAGGTGAACATAGTCAGGTCACAGACCAATGAGAGGATAGTGGCAGAGATGGGACCACAACCAAAGGCACACTGAGAAAGAATGACAAGTGCAAGCACCAAGCAGCGCTCACCACACGATAGGAGCCTTTCTGTGCGCTAACAGGGGAATTCATGACTACAGAATTATATCAGTCATTAAAATCAGAAACTGTACGAATGTCAACACACACTTGTGAGATTTTCCCTGCTCAGATCTCACACACACACACACACACACACACACACACACACACACACACACACACACACACACACACAGATTCAGAGACTCTGTTTTCACTGTTTTTATTGGCTAAAAATACCTTTGTACCAAACAGAAGAGAAAAGAATAAAGAGAATAAAGAGATGAACATTTCTTTTGGAACAGATTTTGGGAAAACCAGTTGGAAGACATTTTGTTTGGAGAGAATTAAAAGGATGCACCGGAGTAAAAATACAAACTGTTCCTTTTTCCTGTGAAAACGACCGATTCTGGTTTTTTGATCATCTGTTTGTTTGTCCTCCTGAAAGTCCAGGGAGACGGAGTACTTTTCATCCAGTATTCATTTCTTCACTCCCACACTGTCATTAAAAAAATCACACATGGGAAGTTTCCGACCTCCAACGATCAAGTGTTCCAGTTTACGTAGCTCAAAACTGGCGCATAAACAAACAAAATGGCTGACACAAGCTAACAAGACAAGGTCAAAGAGTTTGTAATTATCCCTCATGGGTTGTGTTTCTGTCTCTGGTTATATTATCGACTCAGTGATGCATTTTAATCATTTAAAAATTTAATTTGCAAGAATTAAAATTTGAGCTCAATTCTGACACTGACACAGAGAGGTGTTACATTACAGTTTTCCTGGGATTTTCAGATTCCGATTTGCCTGGAATGCGATGCTGCCTTGCTAATTTTATGCTAACTTCTTACAACTTAACAGTTTTTGTTTTAAGTCTGCATAAACATGATCTGATTATTGTCACATGATGAGGCAATTCACATTATCATTGGCATGTCAGCTAAAATATGGGCTGTTTATTTAAACTAACTGTGTTATGTTTAGTTTAATAATTTGCGTTAGGGCTACTAAGCGGAATTAAATAAGAGGAACATATCCTGCAGTCTTTAAATCAATTTTTCATAGTGGGAAAATTCATTCACACTAACCTCTAGTTGGCATTTTGCGAGCTTTTTTGTTTTGATTTCTCAGACCAAACCAGAAACTTCCGGTATGGCTGCTTATCACGCCACAGAGGAGCGTTGTGTAACTCTGGATTGGATAATGACACGATAAACAGTTCATTCGGAATATGAACTCATTCATGGTGAAAATCTTTGCCAGTGTCTTTCTCATTTCGGGATCTTGAGCGAAAAAGTGGTGTGCTGTGCTCAATAGTATGACATCAGAGGCTGTCCGCAGAGGGCGTGTCCCTTCTGATGATGACAAAGTTCTGGAAAGAGATTATTTAAAAAATGTTCTCTGCAAAACCATGACAAGCAGAAAGACCAGTCATACAGAGCTGTATTCGTGTAATTATAAGCCCTTTCATTACAACGCCGTGTGTTTTGATGATTTTTCTTCCTCTCTTCAGGTATAATCCGTCCCAGCGATGGACTCCACGCTCGCTATCCGGTGGAGGATTATCTGGATCTGTTTGATCTTCCAGCACATCACATTCAGTATCAGGTGTTGGCCAACAGGACTGCAGAAGTCCATCGTGCTGATATTATCATCGGTATGACCCGTATAATCACCCTCCTGACTCTGTTCCGTAGAATGTAAATGGAGAAATCTAAAATCTCAGATGATGTCGCAAAAATATTATTTCCAGGTGTGTTGCAAGAGTTCCAGGATTTTAGCTCGCAATGGTTTGTCTTAAAATGAGGTAAAAATCGCAGAAAATGAAATGAAAATTCCCGTATTTCTCATACATTTCTCACATAAGGGGCGTGTCTGCAAACAAACCGGCCAATCATAAGAATCCGGATCACAAGTAAATACAGAAATAAATCATATTATGGAATTATGTTGGAAATTTGTATAGCAAATAATCTCTGGCACGAAATACACAGTATATAGAGAATATAAGGAATAAAACAATGCGTGTGTCATGCTGTTATAGTAAAATAATGAGTGACACGGCGATGTGATGAAGCGCAGTTACTGTTACCACCTGGAAGCTGATTATTTTCCTATAACAGCACGTCCTGAAGTGTTTTATTCCTCTTACACCGCAGCAATTTGGTAACGCTTATGAGACGAGTTCGTTCCTGTTCTCGCTTACGTTATAGCAGCTATAAACACTCGTTTCCTCACCAGCGTCCTTTTTTTTTCTCTCTCTCTTGTAGTTAATAAGACCAAAAAATGCAGCTTATCGTCTTTTGTTACCAAGAAACTGCAGAAAAGCGTAAAAACCGCAAATACTCTGTCCTGAAGACGTCGGAAAACTTCGTTACAGCTTCACCTCCGACCGTTACAAAGCGCTGACACTGGAGACTCCTTCCATACATGTTACATAATAAATGTCTCCTTTCAGATCAATGATTATACACATGTATTTTTAATCCGTTTATGTGGAGCGTCCGCTGTACACGTCCCTGTGAGCGAGCTGTTGCTATAGAAACGATAACGTATTATTAATATAAACCTGCGATATGCAGCTGCGCTACTGTCAGAGCTGCTGTTCTAGAAAATTAATCAACACCTTCTGACCAATCACAATCCAGAATACAAGAGCGCTTTAAAATATATTAAAAATGTAATGCGCGTCAAAAGTTTGTACACCCCCTGCTCATGGAAAGTCTTCATTTTTACTATTTTTCTGCAATTTTAGAATAATAATTAAAACATCAAGGCTATAAATTAAGACATATGATAATTATAAAATTATAAAGTGACCAGGAAAAGAATGAACTCCATCCAAATAATTTTATAGTGTACATTTTTTTGATCAGAGCTCCTCACTGCTAATGCCACTATTTACATTTAGTCTTAGTAACTCGTTTCAAACATAAGCGGATAAAAATGCATACATTCAGTTGAACGTGTTCAAGCGTTTTACCTGCACTTTTGAACTTTAAATGCTGAATTAGCAATCAGATAACTCGCAGCTTCTTGCCTCATACGTGTTTCTCATCAGCATCCTGCTCATCTGATCGTATCTCGCCGTGCGAGCGTCACTTCTGATTACACATCAACACCTTTTAGCCTTGTTTTTCACGTGTTACACCACTGATCTTAAATCTTTAACCATCAGCAATTTTCCGACTGGATAAAAAAATGTTTTAGATGAGCGCTTTACTGAAAAAGGCCCACTTTGAGTTAAAGTGATAAAGACTTTGACTCTTACCCCCGCCCCAACCCAGTAGATTAGATCTAGATTGTTCTGATAAAATAAACTCATGTCTAACTTTTCTTGCTTTAGCGTAATCAGCAAAATGCGGTCCTGAACAACAGGAAGCAGAATATTTTTTTTATCAGATTTCTGTTTTCCTGTGACGTGTATTTTGGTGGTGTCCAAACCAACGTGGTTTGCAGACTGTTTGCTCTTTGGAGGTTCATGGAAGGCAAATATTCTGCATTACACCACAGTGCTGCTGAATTCTGCATTGTGATTGGTCAGAAGGTGTTGATGAATTTTCTAGAACAGCAGCTCTGACAGTAGTGCAGCTGCAAATCACAGGTTTATATTAATATTAATGCGCTCGTTCTTATTCTAATATCTTTTCTGTAGTAACAGCTCAAAATAATCACTGTTCTGTGAGAAAACATTTATTTGTGGAAGGAGTCTCCAGTGTCAGCGCTTTGTAACAGTCAGAGGTGAAGCTGTAACTTGAAGTTTTCCGACATCTTCAGGACAGAAGAGTTTACTCTTTTCTACAGTTTCTTGGTAACAAAAGACGATAAGCTGCATTTTTTTGTCTTATTAACTTCAAGAGAGACAAAAAAAAAAGAGGCTGGTGAGGAAACGACCGTTTATAGCTGCTATAACATAAGTGAGAACAGGAACTAACTTGTCTTGTGGATTAATGTAACTGTGAATGGATAAAAAGTAAAATGTGTCATTCTTTAATAAATAGAAAATTGGAGTCGTTTGCAAATTGCTGTGTTATGAGAGGAATAAAACACTTCATGACATGCTGTTACAGGGAAAGAACAAACTTTAGGGTGGTAACAGTGACTCCGCTTCATCACACCATTCCAACATTGATTATTTTACTGTAACAGCACAACACACAGTGTTTGTGGCTACTTGTGCTGAGTGATTTGTGAAGTTTGTCCCTGACTGAGTAGAATTAATTCTAAAACATCTACAACATGTTGAGAATGTGCGCTAATGGTTATTGCTGTGGAGGACACGGTGGCTCAGTGGTTAGCCTCTTTGCCTCGCATCCTCCGGGGTTGGGAGTTTGATTCGCGCCTCACCATTTGCTCGGAGTTTGCGTGTTCTCCCTGTGCTTCGGGGGTTTCCTCCGGGTACTCCGGTTTCCTCCTCCAGTCTAAAGACATGCATTGTAGGCTAATTGGCATTTCCAAATTGTCCGTAGTGTGTGAATGTGTGTGATTGTGCCCTGTGATGGATGGATTGGCACCCCGTCCCCCTGCCTCGTGCCCCGAGTTACCAGGGATAGTCTTTCAGGCTCCCTGCGACCCTATGCAGCGTAAGCGGAGCAGAAAATAGATGGATGGATGGATGGATGGGTAATTGCTGCTTTGCTAATGCTATGCTAATCGTGAACTGTGATTGGCAGGTGAGGCCAGCGCGTCCACCATGTGGGACAACAACGCTTGGTCCTACCTCTATGGCAACATCTCAGAGGCGGAGCCTCCCTTCCTCATCCAGGACTTTATCCACGCCCTTCAGCCCGAGGCACGCTTCATCGCCATCCTGAGGGACCCTGTCGAAAGGTCAGAGGTCAAATGTTATATCAAGGTCCTTGTTTAGATGAAGCGTGTTGGTAACCACACCCACATGTCACATGGTACAGGCTCATAACACAGCGCACTAGTGAGGAGTGAGGTTTGGAAAATAGCGCAGGACTTTTAATGAGTTGTCACTCTCGAGTCCTCACTCAGGACTGATTCTGGGCTCGTTTAGGGGCGGGGCTTATGATCTCAGCTTTTGCGTTCACATAGATGATGTCTTCCTCCTGAACCGTGGATCGATTGCACAATTCCACATGTCACTTTGGAGGATTGCATAATCGTAGGCACTCGGTTTATGCTTTTGCTGTCCTGAAGTGGTGAAGAAGAGATTTTTGGATGCGTGTCCTCTCATCGAGCAGGAATATCTGCAAACGAGGAGCTGTTCTCGTATAAGAAGAACTCGGAGGAACAACACGCCACTCGGCCAAGCCTGTGATCGGTTGCTACAAACAAGGTGTGTCCAAGCCGATACTTTCCAAACTATATGATGGCAGTGAGGAGCGGCAGTCTCTCTCCTGTAGTCATGGAAATGGTAATGAGACTAGAACAGCGCCACCTGCAGTACAGGAGCACTCTTACTCGTGCAGAAAATATGCTACAGTAGCTTGTAAGCTCCTGAAGATGGTTTCATCGTCGTCGTCTACGCAACAAGTTTGCTGAGGCATTTATTTGAAGTTTAGATTTATTTGACGAAGTGCCACAGCAATTTTTGTAAAAAGAAACAAAACAAAAAAACATAAAATAGATTGACGAACATTTTTCATTTCAGTTTTTTATCAATAAATTTAACAAAATAAAGAAAATGAACACTTCCGTCAGTGTTGGGTGAAAAACACATCATCTACGTGTATGTAGTGAATATTATAAACAAAAAGAGGATTTAGCTTTACGTGTCTCAGAGGAAGATTTTACGCTACATATCATGCAGTAACTAAGGAATTTAGATAATGGGGAGGAATTGGCAACAAATAAATTGAGTAAAAAATGTAGGCCATAGAAATACCAAAGAGGTGTGAAATTGTGCTTCAGGAGTGTAACGGTGTAGGAGAAGCTGTCACTGGTGTGTGTGTGTGTGTGTGTGTGTGTGTGTGTGTGTGTGTGTGTGTGTGTGTGTGTGTGTGTTGTGAACATCGCTTCATGGTGATAATCCTCAAAGGCTGTAATTTCAGCGTACATTCACATTCTCCATCTTTCTATGAGCATTGTAATTAAAGGAGAATGAGATGAAATAGATCAGTGTGTAGCTGCTATAAACTCTCACGCTGAAGGTACAGAGCAGCTTTGAATAAAACGACTCGTTTCAGCCTCGTGGAAAAATACACACGGAATAAGTGCCGAATATCTGAATATGACATGGAGCTGACTGGCTAAGAGGAAGCACTCGTGTTTTTTTTTTTTCAGAAGTGTATTTCTTTTTAAACAACCTCACATTATTCAGATTATTTTAATCTGGATATCTAAGACGATTATCTGTATTAAATTCCCACTAATACAGCGTGTAGTTTCGTTTATTTGAAGATTAGACTTGCGCTTGGGTATGAATGTTTTCACAGACCAAAAACAAACTAAATATCTGCTCCAGATCTAAAAAAGTTCTTTTGTACTCACATGTGCATGCTGATAAATGTCAGTCAGCCATGAACTGCCAGCGGCTCAGGTGATTTTTTTCATGTAGACACGCCCACAGAACTCCATAAAAGGCAAAGCTGGCAGAGAGCTGAAAACAACAAAATGGCGACTAAATGGTGAAAAAAGTGTAACCTTTTTTCCAAACATTTTGGATTTTCATGAATAGCACATTTCTCCTGCAAATGATTTACAATGTGGGGATACAAGCAAATTTATTTGTCAAAGTGTGTGTGTGTGTGTGTGTGTGTGTGTGTGTGTGTGTGTGTGTGTGTGTGTGTGTGTGCAGGTTATACTCGGACTATCTGTACTTCGGCATGGCCAATAAATCAGTGGAGGATTTCCATGAGAAAGTTTGGGAGTCACTGCAGCTGTTTGACGCGTGTCTGCAGGAGTTCAGCCTCAGAGCGTGTGTGTATAACAGCACACTCAACAACGCCATGCCTGTGAGTAACACACACACACACACACACACACACACACACATATATATCATGTTAACGTTCATGTATACCGTATTTAGTCTAAATGTTTTAAACACTTTGTGGACTTAATCAATTTGTTAATTAATTTTTGTCCCAAAAATGAAAAATAAACATTTTATAACATATTTCTTGTTTGAATGTGAAAGTCTGTATAGCAAATTGCAATGTCTGTTTTAGACATTTTGACGTTGTTGAGTGATTTTTGCAGAGTTATAAATTGTAGAAGTGATACGTTTCTCTAGTGATTACACAGGAAGTGCGTCTAGACTAAGATTACATCTATAATCTAAGATCAAAGTGAAATGTAGGAAATATATATGGTAAAAGTCGGATAAATGACACACTATATGTTTAAATAAATATTAATTTTCTGTTTTCTGTTTTCTGGTGGCCATAAATTTTCCTGCAAGAGTTTCTAAAGAAATGTCAGAGGAACAGCGAGCAGAGTGAGAGACTCTCTGCTCGCTGTTCCTCTGACATTTCTTTAGAAACTCTCCACCTTCTTTGCAGTTTCTCAGTAATTCTTGTAATTCTTGCGAAACTTCTGTGGTATAAAAGGAATAAAACACTTGGGGACGTGCTGTTAAAGGAAAATAATCAACTTCAGCTAAATTCAGCGTGAACTGTTCACAGCATATGATGCACTTAAGCTGTTAGTTGTTCATTTATTTATCATTAAGCAATACTTAATAATGAGTAATAATTAATGAGTAATGTACTGATGTACAGAATGGCTAATCTCTCTCTCTCTCACACACACACACACACACACACACACACACACACACACACACACACGCGCACGCATATCTCAGAAACACACAACGAGACGATGCAGTTAGCATGAGAAGGTGAGAGTGTGAGTGCTGGAGTGATCATGTAAGAACAAAAGGACAGATGGTGGCACTTCAGGCTCTTGATTAAAGAAAACGGAAACGAAGAAGGAAATCAATGTGTAATTAGATGTGTGTGTGTGTGTGTGTGTGTGTGTGTGTGTGTGTGTGTGTGTGTGTGTGTGTGTGTGTGTGTGTGTGTGT
>CM074985.1:22743065-22754573 GCA_037576825.1 Pangasius krempfi
GTGTGTGTGTGTGTGTGTGTGTGTGTGTGTGTGTGTGTGTGTGTGTGTGTGTGTGTGTGTGTGTGTAGGTGCGTCTGCATGTAGGTGTGTATGTGGTGTACGTGCTGGACTGGTTGTCGGTGTTTAGTCGTGATCAGCTCTTGGTGTTGAGGCTGGAGGATCACGCAGCAGACAAGAGAGCGTCCATGAACAGAGTCTTCCGCTTCCTCCAGCTGGGTATGAACACGCACGCACGCACGCACGCACGCACGCACGCACGCACGCACGCACGCAGGGAGAGTGTATAGTACTGAATGCAAACATGTGTGTGTTTACTCTGATTAACTGCTAGGGGGCAGCAGCACCTCACACCACCATGCACAACATCATTACAGTCACCTGCTGTGTGTGTGTGTGTGTGTGTGTGTGTGTGTGTGTGTGTGTACACACACACACACACACACACACATTTTCTTTCTTGCTCTCTCTCATACACACATGCAAAACACGTGTAAACAAATAAAAACACACAACATACATTTCACACACTCAGAAACACAAACACACAAACTCTCTCTTTCTTTCTTGTGCTCTCTCACACACCCAAAACATGCATACACAAACATACTGCATACACAAACACACATACTGTATATATACACACACACACACACACACACACACACACACACACACACACACACACACACACACACACACACACTCTCTTTCTCTCTCTCTCATACATTTACACACTAATGCTTGTGGCAGTGAAACGGCTGACATATGTGCTTTTGCAAATATTACACTGTATGTGTGGATCTGTCTAACAAGCAGACTGTGTGTGTGTGTGTGTGTGTGTGTGTGTGTGTGTGTGTGTGTGTGTGTGTGTGTGTCAGGTCCTCTCTCGGAGCAGAAGGAGGCGGAGATTACGGAGCGTCCAGCGTCTAACACTCGCAGGTTGGCTGATAAGAACCTGGGCCCGATGCTGCCTCTCACACGCCGCGTCCTCACTGACTTCTACTCTCCCTTCAACAGGAAACTGGCCTCCGTACTGCACGACAACGCCTTCCTGTGGCACAACCACTCTACACACCCTTAACTCACACACACACACACACACACACACACACACACACACACACACACACACACACTCACCCCAAAAACAGTTCGTGCACTATCACTGCTCCTTGAGAGACTGACCCTGTTGGGGAAATCATCATGTAAATAAAATTATTTTCTTAAATTATGGGCTGGATTTCACTCAAACATAAAGCACATGGGTTTCATATCAACTTTTTTTAAATAATGGGATGTTTTGTTTTTGTTTTTGTTTTTTTATAACTTTTTCTCAGACATAAATAAACCATGTCTGTAAATAAACTACACTAAAAGGTTAAAAGAAAAAAAAAAGACCAATGACTTTTTATTTTAATACAGTTTGACTCGGGTTTGGTATCGTTAAACACACACACACACACACACACACACACACACACACACACTTATTTAAGCACTTTCACATCAAAGCGCTGTTGAATTCTGGATTCTGATTGGTCAGAAGGTGTTGATTCATTTTCTGTAACAGCAGATCCGACAGTAGCGCATCTGCGAATCACAGGTTTACGTTGATACGTTCTCGTTTCTATAGTAACAGCTCATTCACAGGGATTTCTATGGTGGATTCAAATCTTGAATTAATCCAAAATTAAAATAAACTATATAAGAATATATAAAACTAAACAGATATAACATGTTACTCCTTCACTCGGACAGAATTACTGTTCCATCACTGGATTATTCTGCAATCCTGCCCCCTACTGGACACACACCGTAATCACCACTAGTCACTTTTAACGGTTCCTCTCTGATAACGCTTTAAGCCAGATATCAGAGAAATAACTTATGTGGAGCGGAATATTGAATCCTGATGAACAGTGCACTAAAACAGACTTTAAGTAATAAAAAAATGACAGGTGATTGTTCATGTGCGACGACTTCACCACCATTTAACAGCAAAAATTAAATGAGCCGATAATATATTCAGTGAAGGTGTGTGATGACATTAATAACGACATGAAGTCGAGAGGCTATCACACTTGACTTTTGCTCAGTGTTGTGGACACGAGTCACATGACCTGGACTCGCGTCACAAATTTGCTGAAGACTTGCGACTTTGACTTTGACATCATTGACTCGTGACTTCACTTGGACTCGTGCCTTTTGATTCGGAGAGAGACGTTTTCAAAACCAACGCTTGAACATCATACGTTCGAAAGCGTGCAGTGAATCAGCCGTTCTCCTTCCCAGCAAACGACACTTTCAGAAAATCATCTTTACCAAGGTCAGAGTTTGAGCAGGCAGACAGCTACTCAACCTGCACTAGACAGAGCTGAAAGAGCGCTCGTTCCCTGGAGACGCAGGCTCTTTGCGGTAGCTGTGCTTCCTCAGATAGCAAAGGGCTGCGACACGTAGAACCTGTGGTTCAAAAATCGGATGCGGATTTTGTTACGGCACAAAGCAAATCCCAAGGCAAGTTGAGCTGAGGTAGATGGGTGCACTTAGTCAAAACAGTCTACAAATCATCTCATGTGAAATTAAACTGAAATATTCAGTTTTTATAGTCATGTGTTATGTGTCTCTCAAACACCTCTATATTTCCATCGCGTTAATAAATAAACATAAATAAAGTTTAAAACAGTTTGTCTAGAAAGTGATGAACAATTTTGCATCATTTGTGTAAATTTACTATAGAAATTATTACTCTGGCCTTAAATCTGAGAGCACATTATGACATTGACTTATCTTCATGGACTATCTGGTCTTGACTTGGGACTTGAATGCCGCCAGAACGGCTCTGACCCGTCGAGGCCTGGACTCCACAAGACCTCTGAAGGTGTGCTGTGGTATCTGGCACCAAGACGTTAGCAGCAGATCCTTGAAGTCCTGTAAGTTGAGATCGGACTTGTTTATCCATCTCACATTGACATCTTGGGAATCTGGAGGTCAAGTGAACACCTTGAACTCTTTGTCACGTTCCTCAAACCATTCCTGAACAATTTTTGCAGTGTCTCAGGGAGCATTATCCTGCTGAAAGAGGACACTGCAGTTAGGGAATACCGTTGCCATGAAGTGGTGAACTTGGTCTGCAGCAATGTTTAGGTAGATGGTACGTGTCAAAGTAACACCCACATGAATACCAGGACCCGAGGTTTCCCAGCAGAACATTGCCCAGAGCATCACACTGCCTCCGCCAGGCTCGCCTTCTTCCCATAGGGCATCCTGGTGCCATCTCTTCCCCAGGTAAGCGACACACACGCACCCGGCCGTCCACATGACGTAAAAGAAAACGTGATTCATCAGACCATGGTTCCATGGTTCAGCTCTGATGCTCATGAGCCCATTGTAGGAGCTTTTGGCGGTGTACAGGTCAGCATGGACACTCTGACCACACGCAGCAAGCTGCGATCACCTGACACTATGGACGATTTTATAATAATTATAAAAGTCAAAAAGGCAAAGATTATACTAGGATATTAAAATAGACATAGTGCCATGATGGAATTGGATATTGCATAAAAAGACGCAGCAATGCTGATGAATAGGTCAAAAAAAATATTAAAGTATGTACCGTTGCAAAGCCACAAAGTTAAAAGTCAGCCATTCTGAAATGTAATTAAGGACGAAGGCCACAGCGAAGAGCTTTAATCCCTCATGGAATTCCGGGGTGTGGATGGATGCTTCTTCCAAAACAACATCCTCCAGTTCTCTAAAGGAGGTGGAGGCTTTTTTTGTAGTCTGAGCTGCAGAACTTTCCATAACGTAACCAGAAACAGTAAAATAAAAGTGCATAAATGTACAGTTAGGACAAATGCAGAAACTTTTTCAAACGCTCAAGCATTACTTGTCGTCACTCTGAAATTGATTAAAAGGTGTTTTGATTTAGTAAATCATTCTGAGGGAATTAACTCGAGTCATTGGCTGAAAATGTTGGCGTAAAAGCAGAATTAGTGTCGATCACGTGACAGCAGTGTGCTATCGCGTCATAAAATATAAGAGCCAATCAGATTCCAGTATGCAAATGACGGCAGAGTGGCACCACAGGAACGACCGGGAGTGATGTTTTGGGGACGTTTCTGCTTTACATATTAATGTAGTCTGTAAATGAGTGAAAAAGTTTAGGCACCCCTGTGCCTTTTTTTCTGAATATTAAAAGCAAGTTAATGTTCATAGGGTTAATTTTTGGGGGAAGTAGAAAGGTGTAATTTTAAGTTTATGCACTATCACGGGGTAGGAACACACATCACGATGGCAAGAGTGAAATTTCCGAAGTCGCGTCTCTCGGCGTTTCTTTAGCGCTTTAACTTCATGCTTCTTTAACTGGATAATAAAATCCCAAATGTTAAAAAAGCATGTATTTATGGTTTAGTAAAAGAGATCTCTGTGTTTTTGCTCTGCGTGACAGTCTGGGAAAATAATTTATTTATTTAGTTATTTTCCCAAACTGCTGTTAAAGCGCTTAGTGCATTCCCAATCTCTTTTACGCACGGACATTGAAAACCCAACCAAGGTGAAAGTATGAACGACAGATCCAAGCTCCGCTAATAAATCTATCATCATCATCAGAGAGGAAATTTTTCTAAAGCTTAAACTTCACTTGAGGACTCTCCTCCTGTCATTAGTCTTTTATATGATGCTTTTATTAGCTTAGACAGCACTAATACTAATCCTCGGCCTGTAATCTGTCACTCGATCACACAAATGACTCCTCAGTACTGAGCCCAGAGTATTTGAACCTTATTTAACAGAAGAGTGATTATATTCTCCAGTTTCTCTTTCAGATTCTCATTTTTTTTTTTCCCCACACCAGGAATTAGCGTTAGTTCAAAAGATATTGCTGTGGATATACTTTGAAGCTGTGTTTCTGCAGGGTGAGAGAGAGAGAGAGAGAGAGAGAGAGAGTAAACTGAAAGGGATTTTTATTTAATAAAAGAACAAACATATAGTAATTTTTACATTTAATATCAGTGCAGTGAGTTAGTTCCTGTTCTCACTTATGTTATAGCAGCTATAAACAGTCGTTTCTTCACCAGCGTCTCTTCATTTCTGTCTCTCTTGAAGTCGAGAAACCGCAAACTCCTCTGTCCGAAAGATGTCAGAAAAACGCAAAGTTACAGCTTTACCTCTGACTGTTACAAAGTGCTGACACTGGAGACTCCTTCCATAAATGTTACATAAACACATTTCTCCTTACAGATCAAGCGTCCGCTGTACACGTCCCTGTGAGCGAGCTGTTACTATAGAAACGATAATGTATCTGAACGAGCGCATTAATTAATATAAACCTGTGATTTGCGGCTGCGCTACTGTCAGAGCTGCTGTTATAGAAAACTAATCAACACCTTCTGACCAATCACAGTCCAGGATTCAACGCCACCATGATAGCATGAATAAATTTAAAATAAATATTAGAGGATAATTTATTGTAAGCTTGTTCATAAGATTTTGGAGTTTGAAGTTACTACATTTTGTGTGAGATTTTTTTGATCAAACTGAAATCCTTTATTTTTCAATGCTAATAATCCTGAATTAGCATAGAACACACCCACTTCTATAAAAAATAAACACTAAACAAACAATACAGAGATACATGAAACAATCCAGCATTACGATATCCTTAACAAAATATAACCCTGTAGTAAACACACACACACACACACACACACACACACACACACACACACGTCTGAATCATTTTCTCCAAAACACCCAGAGAAACCCTGGACCTGCTCACACATTGCCATCTTTTCAGCGTTTATCAGTTCACACTTGCAATCAGGAGATGAATCGACTCGTCATGTTTCCCTGCCAGCTGAATTTGCACACGTCCTTCAGTGCAGATGGAGATGGTTGGTGTTGGACCACAGAAACACAGTGTGTGAGATGAGCCGATTCCTCCAAGCGAAGCTAGAGGGCAAGCAAACCCAGCATTTCGTCAGGGCTCAGCTTGGCATCTTAACATGGCAAGTTTATCTAATATTCCTTATTACACTGCAAGAGACGAGATCTTAGCAAGTAAAATATCTTGAACGTAGACAAATTCAACCGATATTTGTCTTTATTAGATTGTTTTGAAACAAATATACGTTTATCAAGCCTATTCTTAGACACTTTTACACATTTCAAGCTTGAAATGGTCTTAATCTATTGACAGATCAGAAGCAGAATTATCCTCCAATAGACTCAGATCATTTAAAGCCTGAAAGTAGAAATATCTAGAAATAGACCTAATAGTCTTATATTTGTTACATAAAAATCTCACCATGAGAAATATTAGATAACATTTCCTTTATTCAAGAAACCTTCACTTGCTGTGAAAAAAAAGTCTATTTCTTTTAGACATTTTTTTTTTACTAAATAGCTTGAAAAGCTATTTTTTATGTTGTTCTATTGACAGATAATTTTACTTCTTAATAAAAAATTAAAGCTTGAACAAAGCAAAATGATCTGCTAATGAATCAAGACCATTTCAAGCCTAGAAATAGGTTTTCTAAACTTATATTTTTATAATCATATATCATAATAAGACACATACTGTATGATAATTTTGCCAGTGATCCTGACCCCTTCTTCTCTCCGGACCTGCCTGATCCTTCCCGCTGCCCCATGTCCTGATGGAGTTCTCATCATCATTGAGATCGCTCGCTGCTGCTGGGGCCCCATATGGACGGCCTGAAGATCAGTGGGATTGCTGGGGATGGTGCCACCTGGGGGCCGTGGAGATGGTTTGGGGATCTCATACAGGGAGCTGTACTGTAATGGCTCGGGACTGCGGTTGCTGTGGTGGCTTTAGGGCTGCGGTTGCCGCGAGCACCTTCATATTCAGGACTCCATCAGTGGACAGTGGATAGATTTTAACCAACCGGACTTCATGTGAAAACTATAATGAATTTACCGGTTACACAGTTGCACTATTCGTCCATGTAGTACACAGTTATAGAAGGGAATGATTTATAATCCGGTGGCACCCAGATGAGGACGGGTTCCCTTTTGAGTCTGGTTCCTCTCCAGGTTTCTTCTTCATATCGTCTCAGGGAATTTTTCCTCACCACCGTCACCTCTGGCTCGCTCATTAGGGATAAATTCACACATTTACAATATATTTTTTGAATCCATTCATTTCTGTAAAGCTGCTTTGTGACAGTGTCCATTGTTAAAAGCGCTATACAAATAAATTTGAATTGAATTGAATTGAATTGAATACAGCAACAAAAATGCATACAAAAAAGTGACTCAAATGACTTATTTCACAATTCCATGTTACAAATGTGGAACAGCAAATAAAACACCAGGGAACAATGGCAGCAAATACAGCTTGCAATCACTGCAGCGTCGCTAAATGCACAGATAAATTCAAGGAAACATCTGTATTTGTGGTTTCTCATTTCCCACCAGTGTGTTTGTGAGAAAGAAAAGGCTTTGTGCGATTCGCTGAGATGAGCTAGGGCCATATTGAGCTACATTAGCTGTGAGCTTAAGAAGCCATCTTAATTGTTCATCACCTGTGACAATCGCCTGTTACATCTTGTTAGCGTAGCGGTGCTGCAGGGAATTGACTTCCACTACAACAAACAACCGATCACAAGCGATTGAAGTCATTCATCAAGAAACAGAGAACTGTTGTCATTGGTTTATATGACTTTGTTTGTTGAGATGCTGTGAATGAATGCAGTACAGTATCTGACCAATCAGGATGAGTTATGAGTAATGAGTTATAGTGATAAACATCATGATAAACATCCCAGTATAATGCTTTCCAAAATACGGTCTCTTGGCATGAATTTGATATCAGTCAACCTCAGTGTCTTGTACTATGGATGTGTTTGAATTCAGTTCTACATCTGGAGTCTCTACTGTTTAAAAACTTGGCGTCTGATATTCAAGTCCTGGCTTGTGCGATATGACTTCTGTCCAATTCTTCACTGTAAACATCTTCTACCGAGCCAAACTCTGGATATGATTCATCTTGCCAAGAACCTTGCACTGTATTTCTGTCCATCCAAACTCTTTGCCCAGGAACATCTTGCTTTTATATTTATCTACGTCTTTTCGAATGACCCACTGCAGAATTGAGTTTAATGATGCTTAAAATAAAGTTTCTGAGGGTCTCTTCTCTTTCTCCCACTTCAGGTTGATTTCCTGTGCTGCAAGAGCCGGTGAGGAAATGGAAGTCTCAGCTGGAGAGGAACTGGTTTGCTCTAAACAGCTATTTGCTATATTCATATCTACTGGACATGATATCAGTTACAAAAACATGCCTCAGAAAATTGCTATGGAGCTGAAACTAAAGTAACTATATGGCTTTTCTCAAATCCTTGGCTCTTTTTCTTTCTAATCGCTAATAAATTATCGAGCAATTTGTGCAGCCAATTATACCTGACTAGGTGGAAAATGTGTGAGTGGAAAATCTGCAGTGGCTAGGCTTTGAGGACTTTCAGCTGAATTTTCTTGCATTTTGCTGCGTAGGCGTTTGTCAGGATCGGGCTTTAATTGGTCTGTACTGAAGCTACAGCTCTAATTAGGGATCACCACAGTTCCCCATGACTAGCTGTGAATTTAGTAAAGCAAAGCTAGACAGTTTTACCACATTTTACTGGATCTCTGACAGCAAGAAGTTCCCCACAGCTGTCATAACTTTAGACAGAAACCTCTTGTGTAGCTCCAAAACAAAACAAAAAAGCCTCCTAAATGCTAACTGTCAAAAGTAGCATTTAGCGCACTGCACCGCAAATAGCAGTTTGCATTAGCTTAGTGAAAGATGTAGAGTTGTGTCTGTTCCCTCTTCCAAACACACCTGACCCAGGTGTTCGCTAGCCTAATTATTAACCAGCTCAAGTAAGATGGTGGAAAAGAGTAAATTATAGCCCGGATGGGAAGTCCTGCGATTATGCTTTACAACAAGAGGTTTTCATGTTTTATAAATGGTCCGGTTCTCTGTTGTTGCAGTAAAAACCCAAAACTGTAAGTGGTGAAATCAGTGACCAGTTTGTCAGGGGTTCAGTTTCAAACGTCTGTCATTTTCTCCAGCTGTGATGACTAGCTGCTCTCTTGAGTCTGCATGGTGAACAATAAATGAAGGATAAATCAAACTGGATTAAATGGGTAGCGGTGAAACTAATCTGTCAGTGATAAAGACAATCTGTCAGTGATAAAGCTAATCAAATTAGTCTGTCAGTGTTCAAACTGATCTGTCGGTTTCCCGTGAGTGATCTGTGATTTCTCAGACAGTAATGTGACTTTGGGCATGTAGCAGATTAATATGAGCTGCTCCTAAACCAGTCAGTGATCGAATTCATTAACGAAACCCAAACAGAAAAAAATCTTTCAGTGGTCAAACCGATAAGCTCTCTGTCTGTCAGTGAAGAAAGCCATCAGTCACTGGTCACATTATTATCCTCTCACTGGCTTAAATAACCTGTCAGTCATCCAGTCGATGTCACAGTGGTCACATGATCTGGTCTGGTCGTTAGTCAAACCAGTCAGCAAGCGGTCATGTTAACGCTTTATACAGATATCCCTGGCACGGCCAATTCAATTTTTCCTCTACGTCTCTGTTATCTGTCAGATTAATATGTATGTTTTAAATGTCCTCTAGGAGCTCGAACAGTGGCCTGAACATTCATCGTATTCAGGGAGGTTTTTTTTTTTTTTTTTTTTTTTTCCCGGCAGCAGTGATGACTTTAGCTGCTGTAATGGACCTGAGAGCTGAACAATAAATTGGGAGCCGAGCAAAGCAAGCTGTTTCTCTTGATTAGAAACACAGAGGCATTTTTTCCCCCTCTTCATCAGAGTTCTCCTTCACCAACTTTCTCATACTTTTTCTCAAATTACTTCTGGTCCTGTTTTCATTTCCTTGGACGCCTCCAGGAACCCTGTGGAAAAGCTCAGCTCCAGAACAGCTTCCTAAAGCGAACTGTCAAGAATAGCATTTAGTGCGCCAAATAATAGATAGCAATCTGGACCAGCGCTCTTATAATACAGGGTTGGAGAGCAGGATAATTCCAGTGGAGAATACATGAAGACAAAACATCCATGAATGGGAAATTAAAAAGAAAGGAAAAAAAAAAAGCACAAGCTTTTTATTTAAAATTCACCTCTTAGAGCTTGGACTTGAACAAAAGAAGAGACCAAAGTGTTGCATTTTAATTTTTATCTAATTGAATTTAGATTTCAGCATCAAGTCAGATAATTCCTGCTCAAACACACACGCACGCACACACACACACACACACACACACACACACACGTATGAGTCAACCTTTCCAGGACTTTAATCATTAGCAGTTTATAACAATAGCGCTGTAGATCTCCAGGAATGAAATTCCTCATCTGCACGATGGATCCTCAAGAGGAGGATTCGGTTTCATTCAGGAAATGCAGACTGAAGATGTTAATAAAACTAGATGAATACAGCAAAAACCAAAAGTCTGGGTTCACTAGCGGGAACAGTTTCCATTCCATCCGCTATTTAAGGAATAAAACATGCTCTTATATCGTGCACAGTCATGGTGCAGCCTGCGAGCTCTCCATGGGCCACCCACTAGACTGTATCTAGTGATACAGGGCAGTATAGATCACTTCACTGTTTGTAAACGAAAAGAGATGTGCCCTTAACCTGGCTGCGAGAAGACCCGAGTATCCTAGCAACCTGACCCTACGCGGTTATAATCGGACTGAAGAACCTTTCCGGAATTTTATTTAGGAACGGGATTGACGTTACCTAAAATATTCTCCACTCCAAATGTTTATCCTTGAGAGAAACTGAAGTCTCTTAGATGTTCACCACTTTGTTGTTTGTGGACACGTTCGAGACGTGATCTTTTACTCTTACAGCATCGAGGATGTCGCCAGGGCATCATCTCCGAGCCGAATTAAAGGTAGCTAGCGAGACGTGAGCGTCATCGGAAACTCCTCAGCGAGAACATGGCCCGGGTATCTAGCATCAGCTCGCTGGTTTCTTGCTGTAGGTTTTAAGCGAGCTACGTAGGTTTGCTAAAGCTATTAAATTAGGCATTTTAGCTAACTAGCAAGATAAGCCTCGTAAATTTGTAGTTAGCAAGCCAACTGCACTGGGCGATGAAATGGCCACAGATGGAGCTCTGGACCACTGACAGGGTCACAGCTCGGGTCAGCCTGGTTTAAAACAAATGCTTAACAGCAGTGAGACTGATATGGGAAAGTTGATTATTTTCCCATAACAGCAAGTGTTTTATTCCTCTTCTACCACAGCTACACCATATTGCCAAAAGTATGTGCACCCCTGACCATCACACCCATATGCGGTTCTTGTCCAAACTGTTACCACAAAGTTAGAAGCACACAGTTGTATAGAATGTCTCTGTGTGCTGTAGTGTTACAGTTTCCCTTCACTGGAGCTAAGAGGCCCAAACTCTGCTCCAGCATGACGACGCCCCTGTGCACAAAGCGAGCTCCATGAAGACATGGTGTGTGAAGGTTGGAGTGGAA
>CM074985.1:22762401-22773727 GCA_037576825.1 Pangasius krempfi
TAAAGCTGCTTTGAGACAATGACATTGTAAAAAGCGCTATACAAATAAAACTGAATTGAATTGAATTGAATTTAAAAGTAGGGAAGTGGTACTTTACTCTGTTCACAGTGTGAGCGGCCATGTTGTTTTGATGTAGTTAAGAAGACTACCCCAAGTTAACGAGTTGAAATTTCAAGCTGAGGGGACATTTTCTGTGTTTTTTACTGGGTGTACATGGGGAATTACATGTTTCAACTTTGCCTCGAATGCAGCATAATATTACTTAGCTTTCAAGCAGCTGAATGGCTTATCTTTTAGCTATCAATGCTAACATGCTAATACTAAAACTCATAAGAGCCTATTACAAAGAAACAAGGGCATCTTTATAATAATTTCACTTGTGAAATTAAACATGTAAAGCATTTTTTATAGTTTAACATATATAACATATATTTTTTATATGTTTATAGTGTTATAACATGGCTTTTAAACCACCTGAATGGTCTTTTAGCTAGCGATGCTTCATGCTAATACCGGAGCTTAGAGCTCATACAGGCTAATTACAAAGAAAAAAACACAGTGGTGTTCACACACTCTTGAACACCCTCATCCGGATTTTGCATGGGCTCAAGGAGTAAAATACTCATTCAAATCTTATTCAACTCCACCATTAAACTGACTTAATCTTGTCAAATATTGTATAAGCTTATATTATCTTTTATTCTGCGTTCTTCTTAATCTCTTCTATTTTACGCATTATATTATTATTTCTATTTTTATTATTAGAGTTATTGTTTGTATTTTGATTTTTACACCAGATGGATTGTATTTTATTTATTAGCTTTTAAAATCGTAGCAGCTATAGACTTAGGCACCGCTGTACAGCATTTTGGTGAACAGAAGTTTCTTTTAAATGTGCTATATATTTTTTTTGTTTCATTATTTCTCTGTTTTTCTTTTTTTTTTCCAGTGACTTGACTGTATGCAAGCCAATTTTCTAAACAATGAATACTGTGGGTATGTATTTACTTCTACACAATTTAAAGAGATATTGCTTTGCTTTGCACTGTGTTCAGTGTTAGAGTGGGACTATACTACCTGACAGAGATGGAGACGTTTCCTGGAGAGCTCTGGCTGCCACGGACGATAAATGATCCGATCGGCTGGGGCATGAGAGTGTTCTCAGATGCCCTGCGACTCATGTCCTCCTGATACCAGCTACAGGGAAAGACCTGACCTTAGAACATCAGGATCAATAAATACTGTAATACACTGTAGATACACCATGTCTGTGCTGTGACTGCTGTCAATTTGTGTCACATTTTGTTGTATCGGTAGCAGCTTCATTAATAATTTCTTAATGGCATGAATGAAGGGCAAAGCAGTACAAATGAAATTTTGCATATTCATAAGAAAATTCATTCTCATTCTAAAAATGTATAACTATTAAACTATCTCTAGACAGTGACACTAGTAATTTGCCAACCTGATATTCATGTATCCCAACAAACAATTTAAATTTCAACATAGAGAGTCTGAGAATAAAGGGCAGTATTTTTTTCCTGAAAAACAACAACAATAAAGAAAAAAAAAGGTGTCTCCTTAGAAATGAGATGTTTACATCCACACTAATAATAAAATCATTATTTCACTTTGCACGTTGTGATGTAAAATGGATTAAAGCCATTATTATATTCCACATAATCTTATCCTAATGCTTATTATTCAGCAACGAGTATGGTAAGGAATTCTGGTAAGGTATAGTAAGGAATCAGGACCTGGAATTTAGGAGGTTGATTTCAACGTTGATTTGGATATCATTTCAACATAGTCTGTTCTGGACTCCACAATTTGCAACCATTAAAAAAAATCCTAAATAAATAATTACCAGAAGTTTATATTTTATATCATATCTGCAACAAACTCCATGTCCCAGCATGCATCAACAACAAAAGCCACATGCTCCATCATGCCTGAGTATTAACTCCTGAACCTTGTTTCCCAGCCAATCAAGAACTCTTTAAAAGAAGGCCACAATGGCTACATATACACGCACATCAATATTCTGATATTAATCAGAATTTGGCAATATTCTAATTAGTATTGAATCACGTAAATGCCGCAATCTGATTGCCCGATTCAGATTAAGACAATATTCTGATACCCCTGGAATATGCCTGTTTTAATCTGAAATTTGTTGCATGTAAACACCTTATTCACAAAATTCACTGAAAGGAGATAAATGTGCACGCTCAGTCCGCAAGGAATTGTGGGTGCTAACAGATACTTAACTGTAGGCTAGCTATTCCGGAATAGCAACTCAGGCATACTTACAGCAGCCATGTATGCAGGAATATTCCGATGCCTGTACGCATATAAACATCGTATTCGGAATATGGCTCCAACCCAAATATAGATCTTAAACAGAATTTGATGTGAATGTAAACGTAGCATCTGTTTCAGTCCTGGCTAAGAGGTCTTTGCTCACTTTAATCAGTGTTTATACCTAAACCTCGTCAAAGCTAATCATAGCCTTTGTAACAGTTCTCAGACCAAGTTACTTTTTTTTTTTCACTTTATAGTCTGTTTTGATTCTGATTGTTTTGCGTGAATTTTGTAACTTCACTTCTATTTTTGACTGTTTTTGTATTGTGAAATATTTTACAATATTTTTTGTATTGTAATTTTTTTGTACTGTTTTTATATTGTAAAACCCCCTAGGAGTCTCAAGCTCTTCTTATTGCAATGACTTTCTTCTTTTGACAATGTTTAAGGATTGTGCATTGCAAAGCAGCCGTAGATGCGCATATATCATCTATTTAAAAAAAAATAAAATCCCATTATTGACTGACTCATAGACCTATAGTTTTCCCATAATCTGATTATCTGATTAATTATGTGCTTGTAAACATGTTGAGTAAATTACTGCTTTTTTATATTTGATATATTGATTCTACAACCCATTTTATTTCAGTCTATCAGCCTCTTGTAACATACTTAATTTTGTATATCTGTAAACTGGACTTAAAACATTGTTTTGTTTTAAAACCTCCTTATCTGTCTGTGGAAATCTTTTCATTTTACATATGTACATGTGCTGGTGTTTTCTATCTTCTATTCTAAAACAGCACAAGTAAATCACGTTTGGTACAGCAAATTCCAACCCTCTCCCCTCAAACCCTCCCTCATTCCTCTCCCATAAAGCCATAATAATAACCTGGGGATGTCGAGGGTAATGTAATTTTTTGGAACGAAGCCCTGTAGACCTCTTCTTTCAGCTCTGTACCAGTTATCCTTAGTGCCCAAAATCTGCAGAGAAATGCATCATACATGCTAATTACAAAATTTAGCTTACACACTCACTCACTCACACACACTCACTCACACACACTCACTCACTCACACACACTCACTCACACACACACACACACACACACACTCACTCACACACACTCACTCAGTCACTCACTCACACACACACTCACTCACACACACACTCACTCACTCACACACACACTCACTCACTCACTCACACACACTCACTTACTCACTCACTCACTCACACTTACACACACTCACTCACTCACTCACACTCACGCACTCACTCACTCACTCACTCACACTCACTCACTCACACTCACTCACGCACTCACTCACGCACTCACTCACTCACTCACTCACTCACACTCACTCACGCACTCACTCACTCACTCACTCACTCACTCACTCACTCACTCACTCACTCACACTCACTCACTCACTCACTCACTCACATACACTCAGTCACTCACTCACACTCTCACTCACACACCCAGTCACTCACTCACTCCTGCTCAATTACTCACTCAGTTACACACACACACACACACACACACTCAGTCAGTCATTCTCGCCTGCTCACTCAGTCATTCATTCATTCACTCACTCACACACTCACTCACTCACACACTCAGTCACTCCTGCTCAGTCACTCACTCAGTTACACACACACATACTCACTCACACCTACTCACTCACAGTCACTCACACACTCACTCACTCAGTCACTCCTGCTCACTCACTCACTCAATCACTCCTGCTCAGTCCCTCACTCACTCACTCACTCACTCACTCCTGCTCAGTCCCTCACTCACTCACTCACTCACTCACTCTCTCACTCCTGCTCAGTCCCTCACTCACTCACTCACTCACTCACTCACTCACTCACTCACTCACTCACTCTATCTCACTCCTGCTCAGTCCCTCACTCACCCACTCACTCATGGCTGCTCAGTGTGCCATCTTATTGCAGCTGCTGACAACACACCATGAATAGCTCGTGACATGGCACATTTCCAACGTTTCCTGAGACTGAACAGAGACGGCTGCTTTCTAGGTCAGTGGTCTCTAGTGGTATCTACAGAACATGCTGTGGACATGTAAGGAAAAGAAGGAAAAGAACAACACAATGACTTCAAGATCATATTCCACTGCACATCCAGTAAAGTTTAAGTTTAAAAAAGAAAGATGGAAATGTTAGAAACACACTGTTTGTCCTGGTGGGCGTGGCCTAATATTCTAATGAGCATGCTTCATGACAACCATCTATCCACCACTCAAGTGAATAAATATGATGCCAAAACCTTCATGCACCAGTTCTAAATTTGTTTATTTATCAATTCTTATTTAATTTAGTTCACCATAACTAATTTAGTAAGTTGGCTAAACATTTAGCTAATAAAGCTAACTATGGCACTACAGTACAACAACGACATAACAAATAACATTTAATTGTTAGAGAGCTAGCAAACCTTGAAATGTTACAGGTTTTTGTCATTGTATAAAAACATTAGCCAACTGTTAGCAGCATTCTGTCCTATAGGCTACTACTCTTTGCTTGATTGCTAGTTTACTGAGCTAGCTTGCTAACTCTAACAAAGGAGTTAACTGTCTTAATACGATTAGCTGTATAACATTACTTAGTACATCTTGTTTCTTGTTTTTTGGGTACATTTCAGTAATTTGACTAGCCAGCTAGCTACTAAATCTAACTATGGAGATCCTACGAAGTCTTAACAGGTAACATTTTTTTGTTTGAGAGCTAGCAAACTTGGAAATTTTACAGGTTTTCATGTCATGTAAAAAACATTAACCAACTGTTAACCACTCTTTGTCATACTGCTCACTATATCTATATTAGCTTAATAGCTAGCTAGCTAACTTCCTGTCATCAACCAAACAACTACAATGAACTAGTGAGCTACGACAAAAAACTGAACAGCTAATGTTTGATTGTTTTAGCTCACAATATTTACCAACTAGTTAACATGCTGTAATCTACCACATGGGTTAGCTAAAGTAATATCAGACACCTGGCATTGCATAGATAAATCTAAATGTTGATGTTCCTTTTTGTTTGATTTTTTATTTTTCTCATGACTTATGCTAAAGTAGATGACTCTAGCTAGTCAGCTTCATCTCAAACATTGTAATTTCACAGGTTTTAGTTTATTTGTGTTTAGGTTACATCAGTCGTGACTTGTTCTGTGATACACATTCCCCTTTAGTTTGTATGTTGTTTGTTATATTGCTACGTTTCCTTGTTCTACTGTATCTTCACCTAACTTCCCCGGTTCATGTCGTGACTCGTGCGTTTTATGGATTTGACCTTAGCTAACTTCTTCTCTAATATAATAATAATGACTTCTAGCACCTTCTCATCTGCCTGTCTGTTCACTGTTATGGATCACGACTATAAGTATTTTATGAGCCCCATGAAAGGACCCCGCCATCCTTTCTCCTCTGACTCCTCTGTTGTGACATGAATATATCTTGAAATATTTGCTAATGTCCTGCGAGATATCTAGTCCTGCAACTAATCAGTAGAAGACAGTGTCAGCTTTCACCCTTGGCCTTAAAGCATGAAGAATGATATCGGCTTCTAAAATAGCTTTGGTGTGAGGGTGAGATTTAGACAGTTTGAGAATTGAATATGAATATCTTTTTCAGAGGAGGAGGATTGTACTGAGAGGATGCTGACCTGACGGCTGACCCTGAATGTCTGCGAGCTGATCCAATGTCGCTATTTTCAAATTTTGAGCTCTATACCATTGCTGCAGATGTTCCCTTTCTCTTCATTGCTCTCATATCTCAATTTCCGGGTTCATTCCAGGGAGTCCGTCTCATAAAAAGCCATATATGAGGTTAGCTAAAGAACAGTAAAGCCTTTAAGTTAGTCATGTGTAGTCTCATGATATTTACTTTTATTTTATTTCATCTGAAGCTATTTACAGTGAGAGAGAATCAAGTTCCAGGGTTGTCACGAATTCGCTCTTGCTGGAAACCGTGATGAGTGAAGCTTTCATGACATTTTGTTATGAGTTCACGCCATGTGAGTTTTGTTTTATATTTTCTTGTACCTTTGTTTCTGTTTTAGTCTGTTTCAGTCCCTGCCCCATGTTACCCGATTGTGTTCACCTGTTCTGTGCTTTTTTATTCCTTGATTTGTTTGTCTATAAATTATGCACTGTTGTTGTTTTTTTTTGTCTTTTCTTGAAATCTTATTGTGCATTTCTTTATCGTTACGTTCCGAGCCGTGTTTTCCTGTGTGATGTTACCTGCCTGTGTTCTGACCCCTGCTATGGACAATGATTTTCAGATTAACAAAGCTGAGTTTACGCACTTGCATCCTGCCTTCACTAACTGCACATTACAGTACAACAGTAGCTCTCAAAACAACCTGCTGAAATTAGCCAAATTCCACAGCAAACTTTTTGGTGGTTCAACAAAAATAATTAAAATCAGATAACCCGACTCCAGGCAGTCTGAGCCAGCACTGTCAGGACTGTGGACTTTAAAAGCTGGCTTTGATTAGCTGGCTAGTTTGGCCCACATTCTGTCACAAATTCTTCCGGTTATCATATCATCTTCAAATAATTAGCATGTAGGACATAATAGTTTCAAGCAATAGTGCCTATTTTGTGATTCCGCATCATCCGTATCTGCCATCAATCCATTTATACTGATATTTTTTGACTACCTTTAAGTTCTGGTATCATCTTTAGGCAGGAACCCATTCCTCACACACCAACATTAAACAATTACAAATGATCCTTTTTGTCCTCTAAACAGACACTAATAGATTGGCCGCTTTCCCTCTCACATCTGCCTATGAATCTATCTGAAAGGCCCTGACGGTTTTATGACCGAGGCAAAACTCTCCAAGATGCTGATAGACTTACTGTATTATTGAGACCAGAGAGAAAAGATGGACACGGTTTCTGAGCAAATGTGTTCCAGTGTGGGTTTTTATACTATATCTGTTCCAAAAGTAAAGACAAAGATGAATCAAATCAGGACACGCCCAGGACATGCCCTCGACACACACACACAGGACATACGCCCGGGATACACACCTAGGACATGCCCGGGATACACACACACCCAGGTCATGCCCAGGACACGCCCGGAACATACCCAGGACATGCCTGAAACACACACACCCAGGTCATGCCCAGGACACACACAGGACACGCCCAGGACACACACACACACACACACAGGACACAGCCAGGGCATTTCATTACTGATGGCAGTGTGGTTCAAAGCAAACACCTGGGAGGTGGAACATCTTCAGATTGTGCACAATCAAAAAACTGAAAGAGTCAAGTAGCACTTCTGATTCATGATGCCTTGGCCAGACTCACTGGTGTCTCATTTGTCTCACCTGTGTTTACCTTGCCTCATCTGTGTGTTGTTTATCTTTCTGGGTTTAATTAGTCTCACCTGCACGTAGTTTGTCTCATTACTGTTTAATTTGTCTCACCTGCACGTAGTTTGTCTCATTACTGTTTAATTTGTCTCACCTGCACGTAGTTTGTCTCATCAAAGTTTAATTTGTCTCACCTGCACGTAGTTTGTCTCATTACTGTTTAATTTGTCTCACCTGCATGTAGTTTGTCTCATTACTGTTTAATTTGTCTCACCTGCACGTAGTTTGTCTCATCAAAGTTTAATTTGTCTCACCTGCACATAGTTTGTCTCAGTAATGTTTAATTTGTCTCATCTGCACATAGTTTGTCTCAGTAATGTTTAATTTGTCTCACCTGCACGTAGTTTGTCTCAGTAATGTTTAATTTGTCTCATCTGCACATAGTTTGTCTCAGTAATGTTTAATTTGTCTCACCTGAACATAGTTTGTCTCAGTAATGTTTAATTTGTCTCACCTGCAGGTAGTTTGTCTCACTAGTGTTTAATTTGTCTCACCTGCAGGTAGTTTGTCTCACTAGTGTTTAATTTGTCTCACCTGCACGTAGTTTGTCTCAGTAATGTTTAATTTGTCTCATCTGCACATAGTTTGTCTCATTAGGGTTTATATTGTCTCATCTGTGTCTCATTTGTCTCTCTTGAGTTCATCTTTTCTCATCTGTGCTTTGTTTGTCTTTCTGATATGTACCTTGTCTCACCTGTGTCTCGTTTGCTTCCTTGTGTTTAATTTGGCTGACTTGTGTTTGACGTCTCTCTCCTGTGTCTCACGTGGATCTTGTTCTGCTTTTTCCTCAGTCCCATTTGTTTGTTTTTGTAAACTCTTGCCAAACTCCAGCGTTTTTCTGAGCCTGATTGTTTCTTGGTTTATTTGTTTCCATTTCGTATGCTTTTTTAAATGGTCTGTTTTTTTTTTTTATATCTGTTTATAATTACAGGTTTCGGTTAATGAATACAGAAACCATGACCATTAAACATTTCTGTGTACATCTGGGAGTTTCGTGATTTCTTCAGATTTTGGACTGATTAAATTTGACAAATGAGAGGGGAAATGTTGTCAAAATGCTGGTCATGCTACCAGAAGTGACAAACTATAAAATTGAAAAACAAATTATTTCTACATTTTCTGTCAGTTGTGTCTATAGCATGAAGGGACAGGACCAGAAAGCTCTGAAAGACCAATTTTCATTTCAGAGGAAGGCATTAAATAATTAATTGTCTCCCGCCAGATGTTTCTTCTGGAAATAATAACCAAAAAAAAAAGCACAGGTCTAACACAGGCACCTGCAGCAATCTGCTTCACCAAGGCTTTTAGGTCACATATTTGCTCACGTCCAGAGATGGATAGAGCAATCCAAATGAAAATAAAAAAAAAAGGAAAAACATCTGTTAAAACATCGGCCCTAAAAGAATGATGGTTTGCATAAAGCACTGCTGAAGGAGAAGTGAACGTGATCTTTGGGCTCTTTGGTTTTCTTCCACTTGCCTGTTTTAAAAAGCAGACTCTGGATCATGCGCGTGCTTTAAATCATCTTAGTGTCACTCTAGACTTTTTAAAATTCCTCCTATTGGTGGACTTTAGACGAGTGTTGTGAGATTTTAAAAAGAAATTTCTCACGTCTTTGGATTAAGCGTTCTAAGACCACCGATCTCAATCTCAACTTTCATGAATATTTTTATGAAAACTTTTTCAAGAATACTTTTATGACGTGCAAATTTTAGATTTGAAATGAAACGCCGTCATGTAAACGCCGTAGCATCGCAGTGGCATAAATAAAATAACACTCATCATGTTTTAATACGCAAACGCAGCCAATGCAACACCACTTTACCAGTGTGAGGGGCGGGGCATTTCTAATTTGCATATTCATAGAATTGTCCAGGAATGTATTTTTTCAATAAACAGTGTACAGTGCAATGCACAATGTGTTGTTGTTGTTGTTGCTGTTGTTGTTGGTTGTATGAAGTTTGTTTTCTTTTCCGATGGCAGCCAGAATCTGATTTTATCAAGTGGAAATGAAATTCCTTTCTGCAGCTGAAACACCGTGAAGCATCGTGTCAGACTGCTGGTTTTTATTCACTCAGCGTTTTTTATTTATTTTTTGTCCTGGTGCTGATTTGAAGTGGAAACCTGTAGCGTGAGCTAATATCCGCCTGCTTTCCGTGGGATTTCATGTCACTGTGGTGATTTAGTGCAGTGGAATGAGATGAAGGACAGAAAGGAATTCCCATTTCAGTGACTGACTCCAATCCAACAACACGCTCAGTGACAACAGCTAAACTTTTACTTTTTTTTTCTTCTACTATAATATAATATAATATAATATAATATAATATAATATAATATAATATAATATAATATAATATAATTACTCTTCTGGTGTCAGAAATCCAATCCGACCCCAGAGCACTGACTGGTGGTTGCTAGGGTGTTGCTAGGTCAGTGCTATGGGGTTGCTAGGTGGTTGACATGGTATCCCAGGTGGCTTTTAGGGTGTTGCTAGGAAGTTTCTAAGGTGTTGTTAGAGCAATGCTAAGGTGTTGATTGATGATTGCTGTGATATTCCAGGTGGTTGCTAGGGTGTTGCTAGGGGGTTTCTAAGATGTTGTTAGGTCAGTGCTTGGTGGTTGCTAATTGGTTTGCTATGGTATCCCAGTTAGTTGCTAGGCTCTTACTAGGTAGTTATGGAATTTCAGGTGGTTGCTAGGGTGTTCTGAAGTTATTCCGGATGGTTTCTAGGAGACTGATAGGTGGTCACTAGGTGTTTGCTATGGTTTTCCCGGGTGGCTTTTTGGGTGTTGCTAAGTGGTGTCTAAGGTGTTGTTAGGGCAATACTAAGGTGTTGATTGATGATTGCTGTGATATTCCAGGTGGTTGCTAAGGTGTTGTTATGTTATGTTATGTTATCCCTGGTAGTTGCTAGGGTGTTGCTAGGTGGTTGCTATTGGTATTCCAGGTGATTTCTAGGGTGTTGTTAGGGTGTTGTTAGGTGAATGCTAGGGTGGAGAGGAATTTACAAGTTTACGCTTTCTGGTTTCTCTGTAAGAAACTTGATAAACTGCTATAATGTAAGTGAGAACAGGAACTAACTTAAATGTAACTATAAATGGATAAAAAGTATGATATGTTGTTCTTTAATAAGTAAACAATTGTAATCAGTGGCGAATTGCTGAGGTAGAAGAGGAATAAAACACTCTGCAGTTATAGGGTGGTAGCAGTAACTCTGCTGCATCACACCCCCCCATCACTGATTCTTTTACTACAACAGCATGACACACAGTGTTCTATTCCTTACTGCCATGGATTACTTTCAGTACTGTATTATTTTATTTTTGAAATCAGATCACGCATAAAAATCTGCTTTGCATTAAATGTTGGAATCTGAATAATAGTGTTAAACCTGAGTGTGTGTGTGTGTGTGTGTGTAAGTGTTTAGTGTTGTTTGCCTGGCTTCATCCTCCTCCATATCTTCAGGTATTTGTCCATCTCTGAGCCCAAGGGTGTGTGTGTGTGTGTGTGTGTGTGTGAGAGAGAGAGAGAGAGAGAGAGTGTGTGTGTGTGTGTGAGAGAGAGAGAGAGAGAGAGAGAGAGAGAGAGAGAGAG
>CM074985.1:22777931-22797114 GCA_037576825.1 Pangasius krempfi
GCAGAATTATGTTAAGTGGTAATAATATATGCAGAATTATGTTAAGTGGTAATAATATATGCAGAATTATGTTAAGTAATAAATAAGCCATAAAGTGGAAGGCATTTTTTTATAAATGATTATACTGTAATTACTGCATTATAACGTGCCATGAGCATGTTTATTGTTCATTATAAATGTGACCTTCATAGAAGATGGTGTTTTTAACATTCTACAGTTTTAAAGGTTTAGTAAAAAATTTAATATCAAGTACATGATGCATCAGTGCGCAGTTAGTTTCTAAGAAAAACTATTATGTAAAGATATCATGATATCGACGATATCTCAGAAAAGTGCCATAATTGATCACAATATCAGTATTATGGCATCGTATTGCTCTGCCCTGTTCATTCTGAATAACAGATTCCTATTCTGTTATACAGTAAATGTATTATTTATTAAATAGTTCCACCCCTGTGAGCATTAAAGGCATCTGCAGTCCTCGTCTCTCTCTCCCTCTCCCTCCCTCTCTCTCTCTCTCTCTATCTCTCTCTCTCTCTCTCTCTTCATTCTCGTTTTATTTGCTCCATATGCGCTTCTTTTTAACTCCTTCTGAGAAAATAAAGGAAGAAAGGCTCTGAGACAGACGGGTTAGAGTTACAGCCCGATTTCTCCCAGTCAGTATGTTTAATTCCTCCCTCTAACGCTCTTTCTTTCTCTCTTACTTTTTTTGTTCAAGCCTCTTTCCATCTCTCTCTCTCTCTCTCTTGTCATCCATCTCTAATTGTCTTTTTACTCCAGATGTCTTCTCTGAGGAGAGCATAGGTTAAAGACTTCCAGTTTTCAACTCTTTCCAAAAAAAAAAAAAAATGCTTCAGTTTTGACCACCTGCATGAAAGTGCTTTACTTCCCGCTGTCTCTTCTTACATTTATAATATCCTTTCTTTCAGTCCCTCCCTCTTTCTCTCTGTCTCTCTGTCTCTCACTCTTGCTCTATCCCTCTCAAGGTCCTCTTGGCTCACTAGTTTTTCATTGAGGATCTCGAGAAGTCTGAAAACTTTCTCTCTCACTCAGGGATTTTCAAGAGGAAGAGAGAGAGAAGGAGACAGAAAAAGACGAGAGGATAGAAGACAGAAGACAGAAAAGAGAAAAAAAACATCAAAGGGGAGAAGAAGGGAAAAGAGGACAGAAAAGGAGAGACAAGGAGAGAAGATGATGGTGTCCCTCTTCTCCATTGTACCAGGACATCCCGCTCTCTTCGCTCTCGCGCTGCTCGGCATTGTGGGATTGTTTCCGGAAGTCTCTCGGGGATTCCCGAGTGAAGTTGAGGATTATTACATGCAGGAGTTGTTGAGCAGGGAGCATCATTACCGCGTTCCTGTCCTGGAGGAGGGCGCGGTGGAAGGTCATGAACTTTCCACACCACCTGTCCACAACAAACCCAAAGCCTCGGGGAAACAGGCTGGAGGAAAGACAAAGTCAGGTAACCTTTGGCCTTTGCACATGACTGTGAACGAACACGTTTCTGAAAATGTCATTTCTGAAGGGAAGAATGGTAAAATAATCAATAACCGGGTGGTGTGATGTATTACTGTCACCTGAAGTTGATTTTTCTATAACAGCACATCCTGAAGTGTTTTATTCCACTTATACCGCAGCAATTTGCCAAAGATTTATACAATTTTTATTTATTAAAGAACAAATCACACGTTTTACATATTTATAGTTACGTTTAATGTTGTGGAACGTCCACAAGATAGGTTAGTTCCTGTTCTCGCTTACGTTATAGCAGCTATAAACCGTCGTTCCCTCACCAGCCTCTCTGCTTTCTCTCTCTTGACGTTAGTAAGACAAAAAAATGCAGCGTGTCGTGTTACCGAGAAACCACAGAGTGTACGCTCGTAAACTCCTCTCTACCCTAGCTTTCACCTAACAACACTCTAGCAGTCACCTGGAATACCACGGCAACCACCTAGTAACCACCAGGCATAATACAGCATCTGCTTAGCAACACCCTAGCAACCACCTGGAATATCACAGCAATCATCTAACAACACCCTATCACTGACCTAACAACACCTTAGAAACACCTTAGAAACCACCCTAAATGCCACCTGGAATACCATAGCAAACACCTAGCGACCACGTATCACCCTCCTAGCAACCACCTAGAATACCATAGCAAAAACCTAGCGACCACGTATCACCCTCCTAGCAACCACCTAGAATACCATAGCAAACACCTAGCGACCACCTATCAATCTCCTAGCAACCACCTAGGATAACTTAGTAACACCGTAGCAACCACTTCATATTCCATCCAGTGAGAAATTCCATCCAGTCCCTAGCACTGACCTAACAACACCTTAGAAACCACCTAGCAACACCCTAGCAACCATCAGTTAATGCTCTCTGATTGGACTGGATTTGAAAAATGTGCAGCTTGTCACGTTACCGAGAAACAAGAAAAAAGTGTAAAAATTGTAAAGTGTAAAGTTACAGCTTTACCTCTGACTGTTGCGAAGCGCTGACACTGGAGACTCCTTCCATAAATGCTACATAAATGTCTTCTTGTGAAAGTTTTAAATTCTACAAACAGATTTATCAGGGACACGTGCTTGAGAACCTATACGTATGTACATGCATTGTATATATTTATAAGAACAATAAGTGTAGCCATATTCCTGGATTCTCCATATTGGAAATTTCTGGACACGTTTGGGATTTAGCTAGCAGCAAGCTCCGTTTCCAGGAAGTACACAGTCAATGGTCTGGTGTTATTTATCCCTGTAACACTTGGGAATTAGACACGGTAGTGTCTTTATTTAAGGATTTTCCTAATCCATGGCAGAACCCTCACAAGAGCAGACGTGTAATTACTGAGCATACAATCATTCTGTTTAGTTCATCCAGCAACGTTGTTCTGTAGCGTTACAGCATATTGTATGTTTTTAAAAAAATATATTTTTCTCTATATAGTGTTTTCTGCTGCAATCTGTAATTTTGTACAAATCCCCTTAGTGATGCGTTTATTCACCTAACGTAGATTTTATGCAATAATGCGTTTGATACATCACTGTGCGGACCATTAGGCTACTGCTAGACTTCACACAGAGGGAAAATAAACAACGTAGAAGAAAGATGGACCTCAATCACTCTGCCACATTAAAGAGCAGAATAAACAGAGAGGATCTGGAGAATACACACTCCTACTCTGAGAACACACACTCCTCTGCCTGTATAAATCACATAAAGTGTGTGTGAGTGTTGGTTTTGGCGCGGTTACCTCACTCCCCCATGTAAGGCCAAAATAAACAATCGCTAAATCATCAGTCAGATTATTAAACCATATTACTGTGCTCTCGCACGTGGACTCAGCGGGTATGCTAATGCCATTATGCGGACATGTGTGTGGTTAGAAATGTAAACGTAGGCGGAAACCACAAGAGAACTTATTCACTTATTCAATTTGAGAACGCTTTAATCCAAAGTGACTCACCATCGAGAGCCATGCTCCTGAGATTTAAACTCACAACCTTCTGGTCAAAAAGACAGAACCTAAAAGAAACGGTATAGTTCAGAGAAAAAAGTGAGACCAGAGAGGGAAACGTGATATGACTGTTTAAACGTGTAATGCCATGTAATTCCATGTCATCACGTTTAAAAATCTCTGCACAGAATCACAGATTTAAGCGCTTTAAATCTAAACTCGACTGTAATTTCTCTCACACGGCTCTGATCGCTTTAAATCCAAATCCACATAAAACCGATCATAAAAGTGTCGTTCACTCGTTTTGTGTTCTCTGTCCAACACCACTGTCTCTTCTGCAGCTGCCGAGTGTCTGTTTCTCCGAGATTCAGCACAGAAAATATGATGAGAATTCAGTAATGCTGTCACTGTTATGGTTAGAAAGTATGATAGCCTGCTCTGCAGTGTCAGTACTTCTTTGTAACAGTTTAAGGTAAAGCTGTAACTTTACAACTGTTCACTGTTCGCTGCTGTAACGCAAGTAATAAAAGAACTTGCTTTATGGATGCTCCACAACATTAAATGTAACTATAAATGGATAAATGGATGGTTAGCAACTTCTTGTGGTCACTAGAGTGCGGTGAGTTGAGTTGAATTGAGTTGATCGTTGTCAAGGTCCACAGCATAGTGGCAGAAACAAACTGGGATAAAAAGGAAACACCAGCAAGGGTCATAACCAGGAAACAAACAGAAACCGACACAATAAGAAGATAAACCAATGACAAGACGGGTGGAGACGAGACATGAATCAAAATAGAATGCACTTGGCTTTCTAAACAAAATTGCACATGTTCCGACACATGTTCATGACGTAAACAAAACATGAAACATGGAAGCAGCGCTGTTTATACTGGGAAAGCAGATGTGCTCAGAGATCAGCGGCAGATGCTGAGAGGGGGAATTCATGACAGAACACCCTGTGACACCCTATGACACTTCCTGCCAGAAGAGCCATAAGGAGGTCCAGGACCCTTGGGCAAAAAATCGCTAGCTGCCTGGAGCCTGAGAGAGGTGTTGCCCAGAGGGAGCATCATCCTCAGCAGAGCAAGGAGAAGGCATGATGATCGCAGTGGTGCAGGGAGGCGGAGCAACGATATCACTCATGCGGCAAGGCAGAGCAACGTCATCACCTGTGCAGGGAAGCAGAGTGACGTCATCAGCCATGCAGGGAAGCAGAGTGACGACATCAGCAGAGCAACAACCTCGGTGATGCAGGGTAGTGAAGAAAAGTCCTCAGAGGTACAGGGAGGTGGAGGCCCATCAATGCAGCAGGGAGTTGAGCAGCATCTACAGCAGAGCAAGGAGGCAGAGCAGTGATATCTTCTGCTGAGTAAAGGCAAGGCAGACCAACGTCCTCTCTGAAGCTGAGAGGTGGAGCAACTCTCTTAGCGCAGCTGGAAAGCAGACCCAGGATAGCCAAGCAGGTTGAGTCATGAAACTAGCACACTGGTTGGCCAGAACAGGAGTCAGGTGGAGGGATGACAATGTCCTCGGTAAGGTCAGCAGGAGGCGGGACTTCAATCGGGGCTTGGTGCAGAGCAGGGTGTCATGGTCCATGTTTGGCTTTGTAGGTGAGCGTCAGTGTTTTATATCATTTGAAGCAGATAAAGGAATCCAGTGGAGGGAAGACTGCAATGGGATGATGTGGGAGAACTCTGGGAGGTTGGAAACAAGTTGTGCAGCTGCATTCAGATTCAGCAGCAACATGAGTGGCATTGTTCACACACTCACCTGCGTACTATATGTACTTTACATCTGGATTATTAAATGCAAAGTTCACTAGATGGCACCTCAGAGCCAGAACATCGCTGTCCAACAGGATTCCAATCAAACTGTAAAATGTTTAGCGATTTCATGTACAGCGAGCTGATGAGCTTTGTTTAAAACAACTATCATTATGATTGTCCTGAGCTGCATCTCAAATTGAAAACTCCGACCTTACAATCAAAAGTATTTATTCATCAAGAAACTGTAGAAGATTGGTACATAACAAAGCTCAAAACAGAGGGTTTTTAAAATTCAATCACCAACTGTAAAAGGAAAACTGGACACAGTGTCACATGGTACTATACTGCCTCCACTATTTATGTTGGTATTGCACCAGACAGACACGTGGCATTAATTTCTGAGGACGTGCACAAGCGATACTCCAAACAGCCGCAGGATATACAACATCCATCTTGCCTGTGTGTATTTAAAAGCAATTATATTCCAGTCTGCACTCTGCATTCTTTTTGTAAATCCAAGCAAATTCTACACAGCTTTTACAAATTAGTTAGAAATTAGACTGTAACATATAAATATATATATATATATAAACATGCGCAGTTAAAAAGACATTGTGTATTGTATTTGCATAAATATAGCTCAAGTACATTTAGAGCGGTGACAGCAGACAGTGGGCTGCAATCTAATAAAACAGAAGTATAATAATAACAGAGGAAGAAGTATATCTATTACTGGCACTCGTTACGTGTGAGTTACACTTGTGTATTTCTCACATTTCAACGCTTGAAAAGGTTTCACTTGACTCCAGTGAGAAATGAAAATTCCACTGAACAGGAGGAAGGGATTAAAGGATGCATTAATCTGATGAAGTGAAAGAGTCTTCGTTGCTATTTTATAAGCTATGTTACTAAGTTTATTTTTTAACCTCTCCCCGAACAAGTGCTTCCTCTGAGACACGTGAAGCTAGCCAAGAGACTTTTTGCTCATGCTGCGATGCAGTGCGGCGTAACACGCTATCACCCTTCAACCCATTATAAGAGCTATTGCCCTCTTCCACATACATGAGCTCACGATGGCTCACGATTGGCTAGTGTCACTGTGATTGACAGGGGAGAGAGAGAGGGAGAGAGAGAGAGAGAGAGAGAGAGTACACCCCACTTGCCCAGACAGCACAGCCACATTTGCTCTCTTGACTCTTGGCCATGGATGGCTGTGGCATTGTTTGGATTCCAACTCGTGATCTACAGATTGCTGGTGAACACTTTTGAACTCCATCTCCATGCCACCTGTTGCACCACTTGGGAACCCATTTATTATTATATTTCATCATGGGTTTGGTCACGAGTATTTGGCACCTGTTTGCTCTTATAGTCAGTTTTATTTGTATTTTTCTTCAGAACAGATGACAAAAAATTGGTAGAAATGTTCTGCAATTCAGTGACTAACCAAACCAAGTTTAGGTATAAAGTCAGAAATGAGCACCAAGTCCAGTGAGTGTTGTAAGACCTCTTGCAAGAAGGTTAAATGTACAAACAAGGATAAACGTGTAGAGGACCAACATAAGAGTAATTCGAGATCTAATCAAATGGAATTATGGACTAACCATGCACCATAAATGGAGGAACCATGGAGGAACCACAGTGTGTCCTAGCAGATGCACCAAAGCTTTTAGTTTTGTTTTTAGTTTTAGTAGTGTTGTTCTGGAGGTCCTTCTGGAGGAACCCTGGCTAGACCTGATGGTGGTGCTGTAGTGCACGCTTTTATGTTCTAGCTCCTGAAACATGAGTTTGTTCTGAAATGCTCCATCTCTCTGAGTGTGAGAACTTTGTAAACAGAGGTGTTTTCATAACTCTCAGTAATATTTATGTCCAAAAGTGTTTAATGCCTAACAGCTCACATCCCAATGCTAGCAGCCTCATAAACAGCCCACAAGTCACATTTTAAACCCAGCTGTTGAAAGCTTTATTCCGCTTGTGTTTTCAGTGAAATCTTCAAACAAGAAGGCTGAGAAGACTGCTAACAGCATCAGTGAAGCAGACGGACATTACCGGTCCGAGAGAGTGGGTACGTTTTACCTCAAAATTACTGCGCATTTGGCTCCAAAATACTTTAAAATGCTTTATTTAATGATGTATTTAAACATTTCTTTATAGATTTATTTAATATTAAAATGTTTTTGATGGAGATATTTAAACGTTTCTTGTAGAAAATCATCTTTTAACATGGAAAAGAGGGGTGGCTTGAGTAGGTAGAGTAGGCTGTAGGTTGAAGTTGTTCTGATTGGTCAGTTAGTCCTCCATGCTGGAAGCTTTGTGATTGGCTAAAAGTTTCCAGGCTTAAATTGTGTCCTAAATGTTCCTGATCTTAAGTTCTGGCTTTAAAATTCCTGAAGTTCTAGACAAAAGTTCCTGGACTTAGGTTCTGGATTAAAGGTCTAGGCTAAAGTTCTTGATTTTATGTGATGGGCTTAAAGTTCTTAACCTTACGTGCTGGACTAAATGTTTCGGAGCCTAAATGCTGGGCTAAACTTACTGGTCTTAAATTCTGGGCTTAAAATACCTGAGCATATGTTCTGGCCTAAAGGTTCCTGGCCTAAAGTTCTAGATTTAAAGTACCAGATCTTAAGTTACTGAGCTAAAGTTTATGAGCTAAAGCTTCCTGGACTATTTCCTTGGCTAAAGCTCCTGGACTTTACACCTTACACAGTAACGTTCATCATGTAGAAACAAATATCTGAGACCTGTATGTGCAGCTGTGTGTCATGTGTGTGTGAAAGCGAGTCTGCGTTCCAGTAAAAGCAGAACCTCATGTGGAACGCCTCGCGTCTCAGAGATGCTGAGTTGCGCTTTTTTCGTCCGGATGGTGTGTCGTTACCATGGAATAAAAACACAAATGAAGATGTACAGGTCACAAACAGCCAAGAATCTTTAGCACTCTGAGAACACACAGTACAGGATCTGGATTTTTACATTTATATAAAACTCTCCTTTAAGAATTCCAGATGTCTGTCGATGTTTTTAAGGAAAAAGAGATGATTATTTTTATTTTTTCTCAGACCAACATTGCGGTCGTATTTCTCACAGCAGGTTGCTGTATGTCATCAAAGTAATTGTCTCGTTCATGAAATTGTGTTCAAACACACAATATTTTATCATTGACACTTTTATTTCACCTCTGAAACAACCTCAACTATCATATCGATCATTTTCAGAATTTGGAAAAATTATTTTTGATATTTTTTTCCATTTCTAGGGGAAAAAAATACTGGGTTTTTAACTTGAATAGAGCATAAGACATGACATGGTTTCAACTATGCATGGATAAAGTAGCCAAAATGGTGTCTCTCTAACAATCTCACACTACTCATGTGATTAATATCCTGCTAGAACACTCCTGCTGATGATGTATTCCTGAATACTTCCGCTTCAGCCAAGTGTGTGTGTGTGTGTGTGTGTGTGTGTGTGTGTGTGTGATTTGGCATGAAAGCCGACTTCACTGTGTTTCCCTGCAGTACTGTGTGTGATCCTTATTAACTTTTATGTTCTGTTCTGGGCAAAGTGACCCATTTTAAACACTGTTTTTCCAGGGAAACTTTAAAACTTTATGTGCTCGGCTTGATTTGTGAAAAATAAATATTTCTATTAAGGAGATGTTTCTCTCATTTTAATGCTGAGAGTTACGCATCGGGAGTCACTTTGGCACAGCCTCACAATCAGTGAATTGGCTAGGTCAGGTGTTAATAAGTGTGTTAATAAGTGTGTGAGTGAGTGTGTGCATGATGCCCTGTGATGGCCTGGTGTCCCACACTCTCAGAAATGAAGGTACCAATCTGTACTTTGCCTTGTCTCTGGGGTGGTCCTATAAAACCGATATGTCTTGTAGCTTAAGTAGGGGTATTAATGATTGGATGATTTTGATCGATGCGTCAAATTAAAGTGGACCGATTGAAATGAACCTATCAACAATCTTAAATGGATTATTTATCAGTTAGTGAAGGTGGAAGGTTATGGTTTGGCTATAACTCTAATACTTTTAAAACAGTCCTTCTCTACGTCATCATCATTCACGAATTAACAGTCTAGACCATGAATTATCAGAGTCTGAGCGATGCTGGTCACGTATCGATCAGAGAATACTAAATCGTATCGTATCGTATCGTATCGTATCGTATCGTATCGTTGCTTTATGAATCCAAATCGTATCATTCCATGTTTGAAGCCTGACGTTTACACACCTAATCTTTAGTATGTATATTTTACCTGGAAATGTTTAAAAATAATTTAAAGGACATAATTGGACCTTAAGGACCACTACTCTAAAAGCTAATTAAAGGTACTACAGCTGAAAGATACACACTAAAGATACAAAATATGTCCCCTTTATGGTTCCAGCTCCCAGAGACAAGGAAAAGTACAGATCCTTACCTTTATTTCTGAGAGTTCATAAAGGGTGTATTGCCGTCTCAATCACAGTGAACTAACCGCTTCATGATTTTGAGGTTTTGAGTTTTTTTTCTATGTAGAAAGTATATATTTTAGGGCATTGCCTGCGAAATTCTATAACAAATGTAGTAAAAATCTTGACTGATTCAACAAACTGTCTGTCATTTGAGCTCAGCATGACACCCGAACATTTTCATCGCAGACGTCAGAGATGATTATTATTATGCGTTTCAGTTCATTCTCATTGATAAGTCACTTCCTGCAATCATAAAGTGAGCTGTATTTTAGAAAAAAAAAAAAGCCTAAGGCTAAAGAAGCAATATCTCAAAGCCTGGCAGGAGAAGAGCGTTAGCTGAGCAAAGCTACATGATTCCTGGGAACATGGCACTGATTGAAGGACGGAATCGTTTCAGCTGAGTTCACTTCAGGATGTTCACGTCTCTCTTCACGTTTGGACAGGAAAGACGCCCTCCTCGCCACACTCGCTCAGGGACCTGTCCGCTAATTTAGTGTTTCATAGATATAGAATAAAGTAATTTGACTATCACACTTCAGTCCTGAGAGACAGAGAGCCGTATTCAGCTGTTACGTCAATAATTATGCAGGGAAAGTTCCTGGTATTCAGGGTCAGGTTACGCAGCTGCTTAAGTGGATCTTCTGAGCTCCACATTCAGATGAAATGTGCACCTGTGTGTACTTCACACCTCTGAGGTCGTCAGGTTTGTAGAAGCGTCCAGCGTCTAGATTGCCACCTTTAAACCTGAAAAAAAAAATCAAGGATAGAAAATGCGGACTGAAGACGGAAATAACCTTTTTTTCTTTTTGCTATCAACGTAATATGATGATATTTGAATGAGAAGATGGCGAGCATGCATCAGAGGAAATGTTTGTGTGTATGTGTGTGTGTGTGTGTGTGTGTGAAACAGAGAGAGCGAGAGAGAGAGAGAGTGGGTGGGTGGGTTGTCACATGCTGTTGAGGGAAATCCTGGCAATCCCTTGTGTGTGTGTGTGTGTGTGTGTGTGTGTGTGTGTGTGTGTGTGTGTGTGTGTGTGTGTGTGTGTGTGAGAGAGGGGGCAATGACACATTTATGAAGATGCTATTTGGGACTCTGCCAATCATCTGTGTGTTGGTGTGTGTGTGTGAATGTCAGAGAGAGAGAGAGAGAGAGAGAGAGAGAAAGAGGCATGGATGAGTAGGAATGCTAGAACGTGTGTGTGTGTGTGTGTGTGTGTGTACACAAGTTAGAGAGTGATGTCACATTTCCATATTTCAGAAGATCCCATTGGGGAAATCCTGAATCTGTGTGTGTGTGTGAGAGTGAGTGTGAATGAGTGGAAATCGTCACAATCCGGAAGATTGTGTTGTTAGGAGCTCACGGACCATCTGGAGATGGAAAGAAGGAGATTGTAGCAGAAGGAATCTTGGAAACTACATATGTGTGTCTGTGAGGGTGTATGTGTGTGTGTGTGTGTGTGTGTGCATGTGCACACGTGTGTGTGTGTGAGTGTGTGTGAGGGTGAGCAAGAGAGAGAGGTCCCATTTCTGAAAATGCCACTGGGCAACATGACAAGTGTGTGTGTGTGTAAATGAGTGAAAGAGACAGGAAGAAAGTGGTGCCACATTGCATTAAAACATTCCAGTGGAAATACTAGGAACTTTTTGTGTATTTTGAAAGTACCTCTGTCCACAAAAACAACATTTTCAAAAATACCAGTCCATATGAACATCATTTTCGAAAACATCTCCGTTTATAGGAACAGTGTTTTGAAAAAACTCTCCAAAATGTTTTGAAAAGACTTCACGTTGCCAGCCACCTGCAATATTTAAACCTGCTCATGCTGCGTCACAGCATAACACACTCAGAGGATATCGCTATCTACCCTCTTCCACATACATGAGCTCACAGACTCCTGTGATTGGCTAGTGTCACTGTGATTGACAGGGCAGAGAGTATGCCCCTCCCACCCAGAGAGCCACTTTTGCTTCCTTGGCCACGGATGGCTGTGGCATTTTCAGGATTTGAGTTCATGATCTAAGATAAGATAAACACTTTCATCTTGTTAACATTAAGTCACACTTAGGCTTGATTACAAAAGTTCAGTTAGCAGTCGAGGTGTAATTACAGTGTCAGTATAGAGGCAACCCAAATAAATGTCACCTTCGCTGGGTTGGGTTTGTTGAGTGAGAGAGAGAGAGAGAAAGAGATGCTGGTCGATAGAAGATACCTGTCCTGTCCTGTATGGTCCACACTGGTTGTGAACAGAAGACCTGGACAACAAAATCTCAGCTATAAAGACCAGCTAATGGCTCATGAAGCGGTCTAACATCAAACCCGGTGACTTGAACATTTGGCTGTTAACAGGCCACTGTGGAGTTCTGTTAGCATGATGGAGTCCCCATGCTGGAATCCCAAAGGAGAAACCAAAGAGAAAGCATCTGACAATGGAGAGAATTAATCTCACATGCTGTGTTCAGCTGCACCGCCTGCAGCAGGATATGTGGCTCTGGAATTGGTCTCGACAGCCACGTACTGAATGACTGCCAAATGGAAAGGAAAGGGATTGTGGCAGGCTTGTTTAAGCAGCGGGACTCAAAATAAAACTCCGAAGGAGTCCGCCTTCAACTCCGAACTCATAGTTGACAATGTGTTACACTAGCAAAACAGTGACAGGAGATAAGTATTTAGACACTTTTGTTTTTATTTCATATACTTCCAGTGCATATATCCACTTCAAATTTACATACATAATGTCTTTTGACTTATGTTTACTTGAGCATGATATTAAAAAATATGTAAATATGTTGAATAAAAATAAAGTTGTAGACATAAATGCTGTAAAATTGCGCTGGTGAAAATTGCACCTGGTGTCATTATAAAGGTTTGGTCGGGAAGATATCACAAAAGTAGCATGGTGAAGGTCAAGGAGCTTCCTAAAGTTCTCAGGAACACCTGACGCTAAACTCCTCTGCTAAAAAAGAAGCACAGAGATGCACATCTAAAAGCATTTACACAAATCAGAACACTTTCGGAACAATATACTCTGGTCTCTTTGGTAATAATTCAGCTCATCAAGTTTGAAGAAAGAAAGGTTGTGCGTATGATCCGAAGAATATCATACACACAGTGAAGCATGGTGGTGGGAGGATCATGATATGGTGCTGATTCTCTGCAGACGGTACTGGAGCATTACACGCCATCAAAGGAAACATGAATGGAGTGATGTACTGGGACGTATTAGAGGAGATTTAATCTCATCGGCCAAGAAACTGAATCTAGGGACAAGGTGGACGTTTCAACAACGACCCCAAACACACAGCCACAATAAGTCAAGAAGGCCTTGCACGGTCTAGACAATCTCCTGACTTGAATCCCAGTGAAAATTTTGGTGGATTTTGAAGTTGTGAGTTCATCAGAGGGACCATCGTAACCTTTAATTGAAGATAATTTGCCCAGAGGAATAGACCAAGCATGAGCCACAAAGCTGCAAAAAGCAAATTACTTCTTACCGTAGACGTCTCCAAGCTGTAATTATCAACAACAGCTTTGTGACAAAGTATTAAGACCAACTGTCCTAGCATACAGTGTAGTGGTAACAGTTGGTGAGGGTTTTTGGGTTCAGTCCAAACTTCTTGAGCTTCCACAGGAAACAGAATAGACAGTCAGAACTTATAATCATCTTGCTGCAGGGGGACCAGGATAGGTCATCAGTGATGTGATCACCAAGGAACTCAAAGCTCCTGACTTTTTTTTGATGTGTATAGGTGTGTGTACTCCACTTTGGGACTTCCTGTCATCAGCTATCATTTCCTTCATTTTGCTGATGTCAAGAGAAAGGTTGTTGTTGTGGCAACGCAGTCCTGCGTGAAGAAGGAGTACGGAAAGCGGCTGAGTACACATCTCTGAGTGGCACCTCTGCTCAGAGTTAGTGTGGAGGAGACCACGTTTCTGATTCTCACCACTTGGGGTCTGCCCGTCCGCAAGATCCACTTGCACATGGTGATGTTAAGCCCCAGATCTTTCAGCTTCAGGATGAGTTTGACTGGAACGATGGTGTTAAATGCCAAGCTGTAATCCATGAACAGCATTCTCACCTGGGTGTTCTGTTTCTCTAGATGTTTGAGAGCAGCGTGCATCTTAAGAGCAATGGCACTGTCCGTAGATCTGTTGGAGTGGTATGCGAACCAGAGAGGGTCCGTGGTTGTAGATAGGGATGTGCATTGATCTGGAATGTGGGTTTTAAGTAGCAGCTTATAACACTTCATGATAATGGAGGTCAGTGCGACAGGGTGGTAGTCATTCAGGCAGGTAATGACAGGAATCTTGGGAACTGGAACGATGATGGACTTCTCGCAGCACAAGGGTCATAGTTGCCTTCAGGTCCTGGTAACTTGTGTGGATTTACTGCCTTGAAGGAACTGGCCACAGACAGGACTAGTGTGCAGTGTGGTTCTGGTCCACATGAAGTCTTAGTGCTGCTTAGGTATTATTCAGTATCAATGGAGCACATCTTCTAATTAGGTGGACACATTCCTACATTCCTACATCATTATTTTGTTATTGAACGCAGTCCACTTGAGGTCTGACCCACGTTAGTGTGATTCTACCTTGTCCCTGTAATCCCTTTAGCTATTTTGATGGCTTTCTGGAGGTCATATCTGGCCTTCTTGTAAGCCACCAGGTTCCCTGTGCTTTCAGCTTGGTACAGACATCTTCTGGTTGACTGGACATTCATTTTTGGAACAACATCATCAGCGCACTGAATGTTCAGCTGATGTATGCTGTATGAGAAACTGTATAGCTGTTAATGCTCCTGTGTGCTGCATTCAAGAATGTCTTATATTCAGTATTCAATATTCACCACACGTTCGCATCTCCATCTCTGCATTTACAGTGTAAACACACACACACACACAAACACACACACACACACACTTTTATTTTGTGTTCATTTTGTAATTTTAACATTCACAATGTCATTAGTCAGTGCTCTACTTGACATACACAAGCAGCAAGCTTCAGCTCGTTTTACTTTTCTGGAAGTCTCTCTGACATCTGACATTGTCTCAGAACTTGTCACATACACAGTGTGTGTGTGTGTGTGTGTGTGTGTGTGTGTGTGTGTGTGTGTGTGTGTGTGTGTGAGACAGAGAAGATTTCAGAAGATACTTTTGAGGGGAAACATATCATCAAATCATGTGTCGTGTGTGGGGAGTGAAAATGAAAAGCAGATAGAAAGAGAGAAAGATGTCACATCTCTCTCTGTCTCTGTCTCTCTGTGTGTGTGTGTGTGTGTGTGTGTGAGACAGTGTGTAAGACATTGAGATGTCTTACTATTTCATGCTGCTTTATATCTTTTTTATCTTTTATCCAGTTAGCAGTATTCCAGAAACTCCAGAGCTTATGGTGTGTGTGTGTGTGTGTGTGTGTGTGTGTGTGTGTGTGTTGCAGAAAGAGAAGCCTGTAGGCAGATGGTTTGATCACAGCACACTCACACACGTCCTCCTAAGTCCTGCTATTTCTGAGAAACACTGACACTGTGTGTGTAATTGGATAGTGTGTGAAAGCCGGGAGGCGGAGCTTGGCTGTGTGACCTCATTCCTCACTCGCTATACTGGTTAAACGTTAGAAACTCTTTTACATCATCCATTTAAAAGCATATTTCCCACAAGTCCCTTCTGATGAAATGTTTGTCCAGCAAAAAGAGGAACACAATCCAATGTAGCACAACATGCATGATGATAATCTTTTTCCTTTAGTCTTATTTTCTGCATTTTCCCTTCTCAGGATACAGCTAATGACCTTTACACTCGGAGCGCATGAACTCCAAAATAGAGGAATAAAAACAATGAAGAATCTTGTAAAAGATATGCATTTTTTTTCCGAAGGAAGAGGAGAGAACTGCATGAGCATGTCCTGAGCAATATTTCAGGATTATTAGTGCAGTGAGTCACACGGCATTAGCGATTCATGTTATGACAGAGATCGAGATAGACAGATAAACGGATAGAGCGAGAGCGAGAGAGAGAGAGAGAGAGAGAGAGAGAGAGAGGGACAGAGACAGTGTCCTGAGTCTCACTCGCTTGCATTTTGTTTCAATTGTGAGCCAGACAGCGAGCTTGACCTGATCTATCATAAAATTCAAGAAAAGAACAGATTTCTGTGTGCAGCTGTATACTTTGGCTCGAACACACACACACACACACACACACACACACACACACACACACACACACACACACACACACATTCTGTCCAGCTGAAGCAGGATTTAAGTAATTTGTGATTTAAGTAATCTTCTGAAGAGCAGGTGGTCTAACGTTTCCTCCCTGCCACACAATGGACGTTCTTCTCCTACAGTGAGGTCGACGTGTGACACATTTCTGTTTATAGCCATTTCCATGTGCACGACCTGCGACTGTAGATCTGCTTCACGCTGGAACCTCCAGCACCAGCATCCCCGACCACCCTGACTCATTTACTCCAGCCAGAGACGTCCTGTGCATTAACTTGACTTTCTCCTCTTTCTTAGAGGCAAATTCAAAAGTCAGTCGTGGTGTTTGGAAAGACAGAAGAGCTCCTTCCTTCCTCCTGATGGTAGCGATGATAGAGACTCCTGACTTCCTCCAGAGCCATGCCCTTATCAGTTCCTTGATGTTTAGTGATCCATGCTCTCTGGAAGCACTGTCAGATATATGTAGAAGATAACATTCTGGACTGGATCAGTGGATTCGAAACAATCACTCTTCTTCAGCTTGGGAACAGTTCAGAGCAAGAGAGAGAGAGAGAGAAAGAGAGAGAGATGGAGACAGACAGAGTGTTAGAGAGACGAGGAGAGACATTTTAAAGGGAGGATATAATTCATTAATGAATAGTGTCATATCTAGGAGTGTTTAATTTTGGCCTTGAATGGCTTTCCATAGTGTGTCTGAATGTATTTACAGCCAAAACATTCAAGTTCAGGATCCAGTGTAACTGAGACACACCTTTTTTAGACAAACTCCGCCCCCCCCGTGTGCGTAACTCTCGCGTAACGTCACGTGTACGTAGTGCAGAAGTCTGTCTGAGGTCTGAACACTGATGTGTGTGATTTCAGCTGTGTATACGACCCTCAGTGTCCTGGCTTTCTCCTAACACTTCCTCAGTCTGAGACTTCTGTGCATTCAGTGTGTCCTTGTGGTTCAGATCAATCTACAAGAAGTGCTTCTGTAGGAGGAGGAGGAAGAGGAGGAGGAAGAGTGAGTGATCAGACAAGCAGGTGGTGTTATTTTTTCATGCTGGAGACAGAAGCTTTTCCTCTCTCTATGTGAGGTGTTTAATAGCTCTCAGACAGGCGAATAGTGTTTACGGTACAGGAAGCAGGTCTGGCGCAGTTTATCCTCAAACTAAAAAAAAAGGGAAAAAAAAAACAACAATGACCTAAACATGGCTAGTCGGGGAATCTGCCTGATGTGAGAGTGACCTGCTTCCTGTTTAATAACTCACTAGGCTAATGTAATTAAATCATTTCATTAAGGATTATTACACTGACATCATGACGAGCTCATTAAGCCTCCGCGTGCTGTCAGTGTCATCAATCATCTGACCAATCGTGGACAGTGTGGATGATACAGTGCGCGATGTGATGGTTCTGGATTTATACTTCCACTCGTACCTGTGGAAACTGGAGACCACAAGGTTATGAGTTCACATCACTTGATATTTGGCCCATATGCCAATAACTCATGCACATAATCTGCTGTTGTAGTGGACAAAAAGTCACGTAGAACATTTCTCCTTAATACCAAACCTCCACAGTGCAGCCGGATTCTGGATTCTGGATCGTGATTGGTCAGGAGGCGCTGAGTAATTTTCTTTAACAGCAGCTCTGAGAGTAGAGCGGGTTTATATTAAAGCGTTCCTTTTAATACATTACCGTTTCTATAGCAACAGCTCGTTCACAGACTTAAAGTGTGAAACTGGATGTTGGATAATTTAAATTCCCAGCTGATGATGTCATATTGAGTTTTACTGCAGCCGACCAATCAGCAGCTTTGATTAAATGCACACTCCCACTTTTTGTTTTTTGCTTTCTTTCTATTTTTTTTATTGCTCCTTCCCTTCCTTCCTTCCTTCCTTCCTTCCTTCCTTCATTTCTTTTATCACCATGAATACCTAGCTTCTGTTCTTCAGTCTTTTCTTTCTTTCTTTCTTTCTTTCTTTCTTTCTTTCATACAGTATGGTACATTGTTTCTCCTGCACAATTCTGATAGTCAGTGACCCAAGCCCTCATCTGACCCCTTGAGGAAACAATAATGTTTATTAAATTTAATCAGAGAGAATTTAATTAGATTTAATTCCCTTTAATTGAATTGAATTTGGGATTCCAACATCTGCACTGACCTTTGTGTTCGAGCTGCGGTGAGGTTATGCAACAGAGAGCATGTGGTCAGCATACACACACACACACACACACACACACACACACACACACACACACACACAAACGAGAGGGAAGGAAATGCTTGCTTTCAACCCTTTTGTGAAAGCTGTTCTCCAGACGAGGTATTTTGGTCAGAATGCTGTTTAGCGTCCGTCTCAGTGAGTCTCTCTGATGTGTCTGATCTCACACGTTTGAACGCCTCGTCATATTTTCTGGCTGAAATCACGCGGACAGACTGGAGGCCAGGCCAAGGCAAACCACACACTCTAGACGAAGGCACTCTTTGTTATCCCGCATCCTGCTTTCGGCAATTAGGCCGATATTTTACAGCTTTATTTACTTCATTCTGCAGTTCTGAGCTCATGCCTGCACCGGTTTCGTGTCAGCTGTAAAACCGGTTGAAGGAAACACTTATTTCACCACAAACAAACTTCAGAAACTTCATCTGGGTAACAAAATGTAAATTCATCTTCGCATTTGCTTTCGATCTTAAGCGTTCCTGATCATACGCTGCTTTCTGAGACTGGCCAGTTGTTAAAACTGCTGTACAAATAAAACTCATTGAATTGAATTAATGTCCACTTTCCGTATGGTAGAACGGCAGTAAGATACTCGCTGATCCCGCCAGAGTGCTAACAAAAACAAAACACCTTGTCAGGTTTCATTTATCCTGATTTATACTTCCTTGAGAATATTTTTGTAGGATACGGTATGTTGTGGTAATAATATTTTGGGGAAAGGAATGAAAGTTGTTAATGTAGTAATCGAGGTAACCTCCAGCTCAGCAGCATCTGGCAACATTTAAAAATAAATAAATAAATAAATAAAATTTTATTCTCATTCATTTCATTTCATTTCTGCTACTTGCTCAACAAATTAATTTAATGTACAGTACGGTGCAAAAGTCTTGGCACACCCCCCCCCCCCCCCTTTTTTTGTTTTTTAGTACAAACTTTGTTCTAGATGTTTATTTTCTGACTTCTACATTATTGATTCAGTACAAATTCAGATTCCAGACATTAGTTTTCCGGCACAGAATGAAACGCTACAGTAAAATGTTTGTGTGTCAGTAAAGAAAGCAGCA
>CM074985.1:22797214-22819592 GCA_037576825.1 Pangasius krempfi
TAAGTGTAGCAGATGAGACTGGAGTTTGTCTGTAGTTAAGTGTAGCAGATGAGACTGGAGTTTGTCTGTAAGTGTAGCAGATGAGACTGGAGTTTGTAAGTGTGGCAGATGAGACTGGAGTTTGTCTGTAAGTGTAGCAGATGAGACTGGAGTTTGTCTGTAAGTGTAGCAGATGAGTGCTTGGTCAGATTATCCTTCAAACCATGGACATATTTTCTTTACAGAAGAGGGCATCGATTTAACACAAACATCAGCATTATTTTATCACCTTGACAACTCAAATACTGAATTAAAAGTGTGATCAAAATTAAGTACATCCTGCACACATAGTACGGTTTCATGACCTCAATTTAGTATCTAATTTCTTTATTAAAATGTGTGCATGAGTAACTGTCAGAGCATGACTTAAAAAATAAAATGTAAAATAGCAGGATGTGCTGGATCAAGTGCTATTCTATTCCCAGTGATTAATGTGATAATTACCCCTAGGACTATTCATGCAGCATCGTCTCTTTCGATCGTGCCATTTTCATTCATATATCGTCCTAGTTAGGAACTTAACTTTAAACTGACTCTAAATACAGCCCTGAACAACTGGCTATTACTAAGCACTCCAAAATATAAACTGTCCTGTCCTCAGGGTTCTGAGTTGAGTGGATGGTCTTTGGGTCGATGGAGTCATGACGGCATGGACATCCACCATAACTTCCCTGATCTGAACAAAATTCTGTGGGAAGCCGAGTCCCGGAAATGGGTTCCACGCAAGTTCCACAACCACCACATACCCATTCCTGAGTGGTACCAGTCCAAAAATGCCACGGTATGTCATCCACACACACACACACACACACACACGCACACACACAGCTCCACAGACGTGACTATGTGGTATACAACCAAGAAATACAAGAAACGCTGATCTCAGTGGAATATCAGACAGTCAGACGCACATGCAGGTGCCAGGTTTTACTGAACAAAGCAGATGAATCCAAAAGCGCAAACAAACATCAGAATCAATAGACAAGCAAAGTATCAGACGATCATCAGACAGACTTCACCAGGCTCGACAGCGTCAGTACACAAACAACCATCTCAGTCACTTCACTAGCGGCGTGCTAGGAGCAAGACTTCGCAGAGCTTCACTGAAAGACAGAGTTATTCATGTGGAGTGTGCTATTCAATTCAATTCAATTCAATTCTATTTATTTATTTCAATTTATTTTTCAATTTTATTTATTTAAGAAGGATTTTATTTATCAGCAGCTAATCCGGAACAGACGGCTTAAATATCGATTCTTGAATAATAAATATCAGTATAGAATATTGTATTATGTTTTTGTTACACCACAGTGCAGATGAATTCTCAAATCTGATTGGTCAGGAGGTGTTGATTAATTTTCTGTAACAGCAGCTCTGACAGAAGCGCAGCTACAAATCACAGGTTTATATTAATGCGCTCGTTCTAACATGTTATCGTTTCTATAGTAACAGCTCATTCACAGGGACGTGTACAGTAGACGCTCCACTAATAATAAACAGATTTTTAAAAATTGTTAAGGCGACGTTTATTTAACATTGATGGAAGGAGTCTCCAGTGTCAGCGCTTTGTAACAGTCGGAGGTAAAGCTGTAACGTTAGGTTTTCCGACGTCTTCAGGACAGACGAGTTTACGCTTTGAGCTTTCTCGAGAACATGACAAGCTGTGTCTTTTTTTTTTGCCTTATTAACTTTAAGATGGAGATAAAAGACAGGCTGATGAGGGAACTATAAAAATATTTAAAAAATATATAATGTGTTGCTATTTAATGAATACAAAAATTGTAATCTTTGGTAAATTGCTGTGATGTAAAAGGAATAAAACACTTCAGGAAATGCGTCTACAGGAAAATAATCAACTTTGGGGTGGTGACAGTATCACCATCGCTCAGTACAACAGCAGCACACACACACACACACACACACACACACACACACACAGTTTTATTCCTCACTTGTCAATTGGCCTGCTGTTTTAAACTTTTTTATAAGAAGGTTATTCTGTACACAGCCATCTATTCATTAAAGCTAATTAGTAATCAGTGCGTCTCGGCCGTATTTCCGCCTGCCACTCTGTTTACTTATTCGGACTTGAGCGTCTTTATTTCATAAGAACTTCATTTATTAACACATTTTCCTTGTTAATGGACTTGCATTTTAAACACGCTGTTTAGTCCCGATCTTTTTGACGTTTTTTTTTTCCAGTGTTGACCATTCACGCCACTTCTCAGCGGCTTTTAAACCCCGATTTCACCTCCCACAGAGCATTATTAGCATTAGCATTACGAGCAACAGCAAATTGAACCTTAATTTCAGGCGAATTGTTAGCGAAGGTTTGAAAGTCGTGAATGAAATTAGAATCAGAGTACGTGTATGTCATGAGAGAAACCACGGATAAGAACTTTGGTGCTAATAAGAAAGCAAATGAATGGTTTCATACTAACATTGCTAGTTTTTCTTTCACTCTTAGCTCTCTCTGAGCGTTCTTCACCAAAGTTTCACTTTAAAAACAAGCACCAAAAGTCATTATTTAGGACAGAATGCTGCTGAAAGTGGCCTGTGTGACATTGCTGTCAGAAACGCTGTTGCTGTGGAAGTAAAGAGAAACTCTGAGCTCCCCGCTGCGAGTGTTTGCATTAGCACGGCAGCCATAATTAGAAAATAGAGGCAAACCACCCAGGCTGACACATGTATACACACACACACACACACACACATTTCATCGTGTTCAGCAGAGTGTGTGCTGCTGTTGCGGTTATTTCTGAGCATGTGTGAGTCACAGTCAGTGCTGATTGCTGTCACAGCCCTCGTCTTAACTCTCTCGTTATAGAAACTAAATCTGCTCCATAAATTAACCGAGACAAAACAAGCTATTAATAAATAACTCTAAATAGATACAATTAATAATCAATAGTGTGGTTATTGTACATATTTAAAATGACAACCGGCAGTGTTCTGATGTATTACGGACACTAAAATAAAAGCTCTTTGTTAAAAAGCTTCGGGTGAAACTGCTGAGGCTATTCACATCGCTTGCACGGTATACGTTCCAGCTTTACCTCTGACTGTTACAAAGCGCTGACACTGGAGACTCCTTCCACAAATGTTAAATAAGCACCTATTTATGTGGAGCGTCTGCCGTACGAGTTACTGCGAATGATCTGTTGCTATAGAAACGATAACTTAGTAGTGCAGGTTAACATTAATGCGCTCGTTCTAATGTCAGAGCTGCTGTTTTAGAAAATTAATCAGCACCTTCTGACCAATCAGAATCCAGAATTCAGCAGCGCTGTGGGATAAATATGTACATATATTTTAATCACAGGCAATCAGATTACATAATCCAGATTACTCGCAGTCTGGTCCTATCCAGCGCTTCTTTTTTCATTTGTAACTGTTAATTACAGTGAGTTAAATCCTGAGAGATTAAAACTTGCCCACACACTCAACTCATGTTTGAGGACATTCTGTCTCCAAAAACAGTCCTGAGAGACACCTTTCACTTTTCCCTACCTATCTAGTGCTACAAATATATATAAAAAAAATCACAATATCTCGCTATAAGAGCATTATATAGACTATATCACTATTAAAGCAGATATCTCAATATGACAGGTTGCCATGGAGACGCGGGCACTGCTGGGATGGATGGACAAGATCCCCTTCGTCTTAGGGGGCAATCTTCAAGGCGGCGAGTTGGTAGTGACCTTCCCTTACGACCGGACTCGACAATCTGGAGTTCTGAAAGGGGCCACGCCCACTCCGGACGACCCGGTGTTCCGCTGGCTGGCGTTCTCGTACGCGTCCACACACCGGCTGATGACAGCCCCGACGCGCAGGGTGTGTCACACACACGACTTCGCCAAAGAGGACGGCACCATCAACGGGGCGTCCTGGCACACGGCCGCAGGAAGTGAGTGAGGTTTGGGAATAAAGATGTTTCGTCATTTGTGTGGTTGTATTATGACGTATAGATGCATGATGAAGTGTTTAAAAAGGACCAGAGCATTGTACAAACACCATCTATTTTTAAAAAAAAATTAACTTTTATCGCTAGTCATCATGCTAATGTGCAATAGATACAGTAAGATTACTATTTCCTGTTCAAACCTCGTCCAGTTTTGATTCGTCCTGTTTTTTTTCATTATGCACAAACCCTTAAAAAGCAAAATGGTAGCTGTGTCGACTTTGAATTTTTCTCATACACACACGATCAGGTGATTCTTTCCTGAACGTTTATATTCAATAGTTCAATTTCTTCAAAATATGAGGAGTTGTTCATGTAACCATAGCAACCGTAATGAATCTCGAGAAAGCTTCATTTGTGCTGGTTACTAACCTCCTTTTTTGAAGTAAAGAATATGATAAGATAAGAGAACACTTTATTAAGAATAAACCACAGCTCGTGCTACTGTTATTGTAAAATAATCACGGAGTGGCGTGAGTTAATTATCTTCCTATAACGGCACGACACAGAGTGTTTTATTCCTCTTATACAACAGCATGTTGCTAACGATTACAATTTACATTGTACTTTTTATCTGTTTATCGTTACATTTCTTGTCGATGAACATCCACGAAACAAGTTAGTTCCTGTTCTCACTTACGTTTTAGCAGCTATAAACAGTCGTTCAGTCTCTCTTTTCTTTGTCTTGTTAACTTAAAAACACAGCGTGTCGTCTTTTGTTACCGAGAAACCGCAAAGCGTAACCTCCTCTGTCCTGAAAAAGCGCTGACACTGGAGACTCCTTCCAGAAATATTATATAGTAAACATCTCCTTATAGAAAACTTCACCCTATCAACGATTACACACGTTTTTCTTTGTTAAATAACACAGACCTGGCCATCCTGTACACATTACATGTAGCGGGTTATAAATGCATGTATGATATACAGTATTATCTGTACGTTATTACGAGGACGCGTCCATTTTTCAGGTATGAATGATTTCAGCTACCTCCACACCAACTGCTTCGAGCTGTCCATGTACGTGGGCTGTGACAAGTTTCCTCATGAGAGCGAGCTGCCTGAGGAGTGGGAGAACAACCGCGAGTCTCTGCTCGTGTTTATGGAGCAGGTACACACACACACACACACACACACACACACACACACACACACACACACAAGCAAAAAGGAGATATAATCGACTGATTGTCACAGCTCAGATTTATGGAACAGGTACAGCGCAAACACCTACACACCTACACACACACACACACACGTACTGAAACAACATATATGTCCAATAAATGACTGCAGTAATACAGAGCTCCAGCACTGAGGTGATGAACGTTTTCTCTTCCTCCTCAGATGATTAAGACGGTTAAGATGGAGATTACACAGCTTTCGACTCAGTATGGAGTAAATCTGATTAATGCTAGCAGTGGGAGTGTGGCATGACACACACACACACACACACACACACACACACGTTTTACTGCAATACTGAATTACAAGCTAAGTGACATTTCCACCTACGTGACATGCACTCCAGCATCTGTTACAGGTCTGGAGAAATAAATATATTGAGGTGATGGATGTCAGGCTCACAAAATCTAATCCATGTATATCATGTGATATGAAGAAGAGATTCAGTACAAATCAGTTTAGTTATATTTAGATGTAATACAAAGGGGCAAAAGGCCACGCCTCTTTCACTGTGACTGACACAGAGGCCACGCCTCCTTCTTTGAGACTGGCAGACACACAGAGAGGCCACTCCTCTTTTACTGCCACTGAGGGCCACACACCTCCTTTAACATGATTGATACACACATAGGCCACGCCTCCTTCAATTTGACTGACAGACATAGAAGCCATGCCTCCTTCACTTTGACTGACACATAGGCCACGCCTCCTTCACTTTGATTGACAGACATAGAAGCCACGCCTCCTTCACTTTGACTGACAGACATAGAAGCCACGCCTCCTTCACTTTGACTGACAGATACATAGCCCACGCCTCCTTTAACATGATTGACACACAGAGGCCACACCTCTTTCACTTTGACAGAAACATAGGCCACGCCTCCTTCACTTTGACTGACAGACATAGAAGCCACGCCTCCTTCACTTTGACTGACACATAGGCCACGCCTCCTTCACTTTGACTGACAGACATAGAAGCCACGCCTCCTTCACTTTGACTGACAGACATAGAAGCCACGCCTCCTACACTTTGACTGACAGATACATACCCCACGCCTCCTTTAATATGATTGACACACAGAGGCCACACCTCTTTCATGTTGACTGACACATAGGCCACGCCCCCTTCACTTTGATTGGCAGACATAGAAGCCACGTCCCCTTTACTTTGACTGACAGATACATAGCCCACGCCTCCTTTAACATGATTGACACACAGAGTACACGCCTTCTCCAATGAGACTGACAGACACAATAAAATAAAATACAATATGAAGAATAAATAAAAAAATTAAAAAATAAATAAATAAATAGCCGATTCATAGACTCAATTAAATGATTTATTCCTAAAGGTTAATTTTCTGTGAATTGGTCATCACTAGATTCTTAAATAAACTGATTCTTCATTAGTTAAATAATTCATTCCAAATAACTCGCTTGTTTATGAACTAAATAAAAATAAAATAAAATCATTATTCGCCGTATTAGTGGTAGTTTGTGCTTGCGAACCTATTTTTTTCTGACTCCTTGAAATGATTCATTTCAAAAGAATCATTTGGTTGTGAATCATCCATCACTGAAGCCTTCGGAACTGTGGGCTGCAAAGTGTGTCATCTTAACAAGCAGCCTCAGCTTAACAGCTCTTATATCATTTAGCACAGGTCACTGACCTCGGTGAAGATGACTCCGCAGCAGCAGTATCAAATAGAGCTGATTATCTCCAGGAATCGTATCTGAAAGGAATTGTAGAAAATGATTCGGTGATTTGTGAATCTCTCTCTCTTTCTCAGGTTCATCGGGGTATTAAGGGTGTGGTGAGGGACATGCAGGGGAAAGGCATCGCCGGTGCCATAGTCAGTGTGGAGGGCATCAACCACGACATCCGCACAGGTACATAAAAGATATGATAAAAAAAGGGATCGACATATGAAGAAATGAATTTTGTGCCGCCCCCAGGAATGACACGTCATACTTTTTATCCATTTATAGTTACGTGTAATGTCGTCAAACTGCTGTGAAACAAGTTAGAGTGCCTGTTCTCACTTACGTTATAGCAGCTATAAACACCTCACTTTTTTCATTTATCTTCATATGTTCTTACTTTTCTATAAATACTAAAATGAAAAATTGATTAGTTGCTCGTAGGGTTTTTTTTTGTTTGTTTCCCTGGTGCGTTGTGTTTGTTGCACCGGTCTTAGCAAACCTCAGGAAAACATAATATCATGCTGTATTTCATGTATAGTGAGTCTTTAATATGAATAAAACCATCCTGAAGTTGATTATTTTCCTATAACAGCACGTCCCGAAGCGTTTTATTGCTGTGGTATAAGGGGAATAAAACACTTGGGGGCGTGCTGTTATAGGAAAATAATCAACTAGTTCCTGTTCTCACTTACGTTATAGCAGCTGTAAACAGTCGTTCTCTCATCAGCCTCTCTTTTACTCTCTGTAAACTGCAGCCGGTTGTTTTTTTGTTACCGAGAAACTGCAAAGTGTTCTGGAAAACGTAAAGTTACAGCTTTACCTCTGGCTCTTAAAAAAGCCCTGACACTGGAGACTCCTTCCATAAACATCTCCTTACAGAAAACTTCACCATGTCACCGTTTTTTTTAGATATCCATTTACGTGGAGTGTCCGCTGTATGAGACCCTATGAATGAGTTGTTACCATAGAAACGATAACGTATTAAAACGAGGGCATTAATACAAACCTGTGATTTGTAGCAGGAGGTGGTTCAAAGCGAGTGCAGGAGAAAACAAGGCAGTTTCACTGTGAAGCCCGTGTCACGGCGCTTTTTTAATCGTCACGTTATTGCCAATTTTTACGCTTATTCCACGTCACACATTTTACACGATCCCAATAAACTCAGTGCTGAGCTGTACAGCAGACTGTGCGATAGCGTGTGTTCTCGATGTCAGATTACACGATGAAGATCCTCTAACGATCCTCTGGACTTGCGGTTAAAGAAAATTACTACGTGCGATACTGTTTACGCCATCGATCAGCGTGACACGGAAATCAGCTCATCCAGGAAACAGGCTCGCATACACACGAACGTTCTTCACAGTAGAGTTTGACGTAATGAGGAGATTTTTTTTCTGTCTGTTAGAATGTTTCGCTTATGGTTTGTCATCACAGCTACCGTATCTGTAGCCGTCCCACGAGTTTGCCGTCCTCCTATTGGTCGTCGTAGCGGCGCTCACACTCACACACTATCACATTACGCTCTGTAAGACCACCGTTCTCAACCCACAAACAAATCTTTTTTTTACAAATGCGTGTGATTTTTGTCTGTGAGAGCAAAAACAGGCCAAACCCGTCCAGCGTAACGCCAGTTTAATTAGTGTATTGTGCTGCAGATGGATGCGCAAAAAAGAGAAGCAGTTCATCTCTGCCAGGTTTTTGCTGTATCTTGGAAACAGAGTGTAGGATCACTTACACTGCAGCGGCAGAGCAGCCTGGCTTTCCTGAAGCTGTGTGTCAGCCTCAAACCTACAGCTTGAGTCACTGTGCCTAATTGTGGATTGGAGATACCCAACACACACACACACACACACACACACACACACAGTAAGCCAATCCCCTGAGCTGATTATGAAGCAGCAAAGGCAGTTGCGATGACTGTGTTTGCATTCCCACCCAGAGAGATGATGGTTAATATAAACACACACACACACACACACACGTTACTGTTCAAAGCCGATTGGAGTGATTTGGCTACTGCTAAATGCTAAACACATAGACAGCACCTCGCATAAATATGGAAAGAATTTGGCACAACCACGTCCTCCAACCAAAGTCAGTGACCAGGTAAAGAGGGGATTAGTCAGAGAGGCAACGCTCATCACGATGCTACCACCACCATGCTTCACAGTTTGCTGTGCTGGTGGTCTCAGGGTGATGAGCAGTGTTTTGGTTTCCACATTTTTCCAGAACGTTTGTCACTCCTTGGTCTTCACGATGCTGTTAGTTCTCTAGGTTCTCTAACAACCTCTGGGTTCTTCCAGGAACTTTATTTTGAGGTCACATGTCACTTTAATTACACACGTCAACCAATTATGTCACTTCTGATGGTAACTGGTAAATCTACAGTATTTATAGACACAAAGCAGTGTATTTATTTTATTTCTTTATGTTGAGATATTTTAGCTGTGCTAACTCACTTCCTCCAGTGTTTAAACAAACTGAGGTGTTTAGCTTTCACATAACTTTAGGGTAGGAAAACTGCACTCACTTCATTTAGCTAAACACACACACACACACACACACACACACACACACAGAGCCGTTGCTATGGCTGCCTTATGTTCTTTGTGCGTAAATCCATTTAATTAAAGGTGCATTAGGCAAGATCTGTCAAAATGTGTCAAGATTAGGTCTTAAAGGTTAAGTAGGTGGTGTTTAATAAGCTTTGAATGATTCTTTTACTCCTTGAACCCAAACCCCATTCCCCTGACTTAACCTCCACCCGCAGAACATAGGGTGGTTGAGCTAGAGTTAGCATTAGCAAGGACTGTCATGATATCGATTTCGAGAGCACTCATCCATTCAACTGCGTGAGAGCCGAGTCTATAAACACTCAAAATTCATGTTTGTGCTGAGTCACGGATTAAACAATTTTTAGATACATTTTTTAAAAAATATTCTTGTTTTCTTGCTCTAAATGCAAAGGTGGAATCTAAAGGTCAGTGGTGACTCAGTGGTTAAAGCATTGGGCAAGAGATCGGAAGGTTGTGAGTCCTTGAGCAAGACCCAGAACCTTCAGCTGCTCAGTTGTATCATGTTTGAATTGTAGCTTCAGCCAAATTAATAAACTGCTATTTAGACTCAACATGGCGTCTGTATTGCGTAAGGAAAAAGGAGTCGATCCTCATCTTGGTTGAGAAGTTACCAAAAAAAATGCCTGGCCTGTCCGAATCTCACTCTGATGTACACAAGTACACAGCGCCTTGCTCACAAACATGAACAACCTGAACAGATTGTTTACATTATTTATGCTTTTTTTTTGTCAAATCGATGCTTGAAATGTCATCTTGTTGATCTGTTTCTGGTTCGTTGGTCTCTGCACATTCAGGTAGATAGGAGCCTGGTCTTGTATGACTGAAAACAACCGCTCAGCTACACCTGCTTAACTAGAAGGACTTTTACTGCCGACATAAAACTACGAGCTAATCAGAAACCAGTCGTTCTTGCTGTGGTATAAACTACCATCATAAATAAATGTTGTAACAGCAAGCCATAAAGATGTAACATCTTCAGGACACAGGAGTTCACGCTTCTTGGCGGTTTCTTGGTAACAAAAGGCTGTGTTTTTTTGCTTATTAACTTTAAGAGAGAGAATAAAGAGCGGCCGGTGAAGGACTGACTGTTTATAGCTGCCGTAACAGTGACAACAGGAACTAGCTTGTTTCTTGGACGTTCCACAACATAAAATATGCCTATAAAATGAATAAAAAGTATGACGTCATTCGTCACAGATGCAGTTGGATCAGCACTCTATGCTGCAATGACTTTGTGTGTGTGTTTTGTTTTCTCCCCCCACAGCCGCGGATGGAGATTACTGGCGTTTGCTGAACCCGGGTGAGTACAGCGTGACGGTGCGAGCCGAGGGCTACAGCCTCACCCGTAAAGTGTGTGAAGTCGGTTACGACATGGGAGCCACGCGGTGCGACTTCAGACTGGCTCGCTCCAACCTGTCACGCATCAAAGAAATCATGGAGAAGTTCAACAAGCAGCCAATCAACATGCGACGACCTCAACAGAGACGCCTGGGGACATAGACGACGCTGCGTGAGCGACCGAGAGGGAAACCCGGTGTGTGCTGGACATTCTGGACCGTTTTAGACTGCATGAAGTCTGATGGTGAAAAAAAAAAAAATGAATAAAGTAATCAGATAGAGAACTGGGTAAAGGATAGAGGATACACAAGGGCCGCTTGGTTCTGTAGAAAATAGATTTTTGTTATTTCAGGCTGTAAATGCGCTTCAGCACGAAGCTACAGAAAGAGCAAAGTGTCCACTTTATAACGACATAAGTGTTTTATTCAGAATTAATATAATTACAGAGTGCATGAACAGAGATATTAGAGAATTATAAACACCAAAACTGGCATGGAAATAAAACTCTCAGCATTACTCTCCGTTTAAAGCATGTTTTTCTGCATTTATTATTATTATTATTCACTGATGTGCAGCAATACGTCAATCTAAATACGAATAGAACCATCCTGAAGTTGATTATTTTCCTATAACAGCACGTCCCGAAGCGTTTTATTGCTGTGGTATAAGGGGAATAAAACACTTGGGGGCGTGCTGTTATAGGAAAATAATCAACTAGTTCCTGTTCTCACTTACGTTATAGCAGCTGTAAACAGTCGTTCTCTCATCAGCCTCTCTTTTACTCTCTGTAAACTGCAGCCGGTTGTTTTTTTGTTACCGAGAAACTGCAAAGTGTTCTGGAAAACGTAAAGTTACAGCTTTACCTCTGGCTCTTAAAAAAGCCCTGACACTGGAGACTCCTTCCATAAACATCTCCTTACAGAAAACTTCACCATGTCACCGTTTTTTTTAGATATCCATTTACGTGGAGTGTCCGCTGTATGAGACCCTATGAATGAGTTGTTACCATAGAAACGATAACGTATTAAAACGAGGGCATTAATACAAACCTGTGATTTGTAGCAGGAGGTGGTTCAAAGCGAGTGCAGGAGAAAACAAGGCAGTTTCACTGTGAAGCCCGTGTCACGGCGCTTCAACTGGTTTAATAGCGTTTATATCTACCTATAGATATCTGACGTCTACAATGATCAGGGGTTCAAATGAATCTCAGACAGATTTGGGGTTAATACTGATCCTGTTTGATGCTTCATGACTCACTCTTACTATTTACTGACTGTATCTGTTACATTAATGGAAATGTTTAACTGATAAACCTTACAAATGGACTCCAATAAACTCCTGGCATTAAATTCCTGTGTAAAGGTGAGGATTCCTGCAGAAAACATATCAACAAAGCAAAAGTCTTTTAAATGATCAGCACATTTACATTTGAATAAATTTGCTGAACACTGACGTGATAAATGGTTCTTAACAAGAGTTTGTCCGTGAAGACAAACTCTATAATAAATAAATAATAATTCACCCTTTTGCTGAAAATATATGATGTAACATTTTCCTCAGCAAATATAAACAAGATGAAAATCTACAAATCTATAATCGACCTGTAAACGATCTATATTCGACTTCTCAGATCTGCGCATGCACACTACCATGAAAGCTTTGTGGTTTTCGAAACGTGTTGTCATTCTCATAACCTCTTTCCTAACTAGCAGCCTTTTCCATTACAGTGAAGTTATTTTTGCTAAGAAATGTTTTATCTCCTTGGAAAAATTGTTTTGCTAGTGTATAAAGCTAGCTAGAACTAGCATATACGGTTGGCTTCATAAGTTTACAAACGCCTTGTGGAATCTGCAAAACGTTAATAATTAAAAAAAAATTAGAGGGATCATAAAAATTGCATTGTGTTTTTTATTTAGTTCTGCCCTGAATAAGCGATTTCACTCAGCAGATGTTTGCATCTAGTCCACAAGACACAATAATAACTGAATTTTCACACATGAACCAGTTCAGAAGTCTCCATGCGCTTGATTATTAACACTGTGTGTGTTTCCTGATGATCAGCGACTGTTGTTATGTTTAATGATAGTTGTTCATGAGGCCCTTGTTTGTCCTGAGCAGTTAAACTGCACACTGTTCTTCAGAAAAATCCTCCAGGTCCTGCACATCTTCTGCTTTTCCAGCATCTTCTGCATATCTGACTCCTTTCTAACAGCCGCTATATGATGCTGAGATCCGTCTTTTCACACTGAGGACAGCTGAGGGACTCGAACACGACGATTACAGAAGCTGCAAACGTTCACTGAAGCTCAAGAAGGAAACACGCTGCATTAAGAGCCAGGGGGGTGTAAACTTTTGAACAGGACGATCGGTGTAAATTGTTATTATTTTGTTTAAAGATCTTTTTTTTCATTTAGTGCTACCTTTCAGAAGCTACATAAGATATTTACATGTTTCCCAAAACACAAAATAACAATTTACACCAATCATCCTGTTCAAAAGTTTACACCCCCCTTGGCTCCTTAATGTATCGTATTGCCTTAAATTACGTTAAATTATTAACATTTTGCAGATTCTGCAAGGCGTCTGTGAACTGATGACCCCAACTGAACCCGAGGACCAGCCACTGTAATTAATTTGCCTTTATTAAGTGCATGTGGTGTGAAAACTGCTCATTAGAGTCGCACTATTATAAAGGAGCTGTTTCATGTTGTAGCTGAGCGATAGTTTAATGTGCATTCATGAAACATGCTGGTGTTGCATTTAAGAAGGAATTAAAACTTTTCTTTGGCATTTCGAAAGCTGAAAAAGAACATTTTGTAGAACTTTGATGAGTCAAAAAAGAGTGAAACCTTTAGTTTTTTTTTACTGACTGAAATGGACTCAAGCTAACAATAAACAAATGACTATAACTACCACTCCTAGCTAGTTTTAGCTAACTAATGAGCCTAGCTTGAACGCTACATTAGATGGATTATTCTCAGTAATGCAGGTGAAATATAGATCCGTGTAACTCTGGTGATGAGGGAGTTGTTTGTCCTTGTTGTAGCTTTTGAGCTGCAGATTTTGAGCTGCTTGTGTGACTTCTGCGATGTTAGCAAAATGTTTCATTTAACGTGTCAAAAATCTCTTCATATTCAGTAACTAATGACCCATTTTTCACCACACTTTGTCCTCCATGTTTGATCTTCTCCCTTTTTTCTCATTAGCGCCAATGAGCTGCGACCTGATTGGTTGGGAAGTAAAAAAAACAAACAAACAAGCAAACAGAAAAAAAAGTGACAGTACTTGCCACTTTTCTGACAAGTTGATTTCAGAAGTTCCACTGAGACCAAAAATAGGATTACTTCCTGAAAAAAAAAAACCCTCAAGCAGCCTAAGACTAAAAGTAAAGTTAAAGAATCTGTTCAAATGGACTCTGGTTGTGTTAATGAGCTGCTGATGTGAATCAGGTGTGTGAAATCAGCTAAAATGCTGAACTCAGCAGCGCTCAGGCTCTTCAGCATTGGCATCAGAGCGTGTTAGGATGTGATGGAGTGTATTCGAGTGTGTTAATGTAGTGTCTCTCAAACCAGAACTTATGGAACCTCAGCTGGTTTGGGTTTCCCACCAAACCTGAACCAACAGATCACTTTCACACAGATCACATGTCTGCCTGCACACTCATACACACTCTGGAGGCTAAAGGAGTTTACTAAGCTAACCAGCACCATTTATTTACACCCCTGGCTTGATGATGTCTGGTTGCGCTGTTGATGTGAAAATCACAGAAAATCATCACATGCTACCATGAAAATGAGCTTCTCAAAGGCAGGAGACCTTAAAATGCACCAACTGGCTGATGAAATCATTAATAACTCCTGTTTACGCTATGATAGTCGCATCATCAGGTGAGTTTTGTTCACTCTTTTGTCAAATTCCTTACAGCTTTTAAACACCCCAAGTCAGTCTTCCTAGTCTTTCCTTTGTGTCACTTGAAAAAATTTGTATAAATATTTGGTTATTGTGTTCCAAACAACATGGATTTGACGTGTTTGAATAGTTTCCTGGTGTAATTTCAGTTATAGTAGCACCCAAAGGACACTGAACTACATTTCCCATCAGCCCCAGCATGTCACATGTCCTAACCACCATCACCTGTGTCTCGTCTCACCCCGCCCTGATTTAGCACTATATAAGTCTAGCTTGTACGCACCTCATTGTCAAGCTTTTGTTGTCTTTGTGTGATGTTGTTTGTAACTTTAGTCTCGATTGTAGTCTGTATGTTTCGTCTCGTATCTCTAGTTCAGGTTTTTGGTTCTTGTTTTCAATGTTTTTGTTGTTTTGTTTGTGTTGTTTACTAAAAAACACTGCACCCAAATGAAAATATTAGCCACAGATATTTATTTCAAGGCCACAAGTTAATATTATCGAGGCCCTGAGTTACATTTTCTGAAGACACAAGTAATTAATGTTTCCAAAGCCATGATTAGTTACTATGTTTGAGCTTATTTTCAGGGCTACAAATTGTTAAATTGTATAATACAATATATAATAATAATTTTCCCAAGCAGAGATTTGAATTGTTAATAATTTTGAGGTCACATGTATTCACGGCTGCAAGTTAATATTTTTGGGAGACAAATTAATAATTCAAGACCACATACTAAGCACCTCCTGGCTGAGTTTTTATGCTGTAGCCACGTTGTGGCCATGAATTGTTAAACTTGAACCTGTGATGTGCAGTTGCACTACTGTCTGAGCTCCTGTTATAGAAAATGACCAATCAGATTTGCATTATAAACATATTTTGCAGTATATGGGGAATTGTATAAAATTATATATTGTAGTCTGTTAACGAGGCACTATAGCTAAAAAGTGAGATCCACTGGTTTATGGTGTAGCAGAGGATCATTTGCACTGTGTTTTAGTTATTTATTTAAAAAAAAACAGACTGTAATGGTGTCGGAGATAAAGCTCTAATTACGTTGTGTGCCATCTACTCTGCTGTTTTCTCTGCGCTTTGTAAACACTCCCACGAATCAACACACACCTCCTTATGGCAATCCTGCAATTATCCGGACCCCCAATCATCACCTCTCGCCTCCTCTCTCCGAGTCCACCATCAACATTTTACTGATACGCACGAATGAGCCTGCTGCTCAACCAATTATGTCGCCTCATGTGGAGTGTGTGTGTGTGTGTGTTGTGTATTATTGTGGTTATTCACGGTCCTGGAGTTTCCCCTCGAGCTCCAAGGAGACCAGATCATCCTCCGTGTAGGCTATGTGAGCGATAATCACGCTACTCTTATTGATGCCGTAGCAAACGGTTCGTTCAGGCAACGTTTACCTTCTAATTGCACGTGTCCAAGTCCACACTGATGACTAACCATGTCTCATTATCATATGGATGGATTTTGTGAGTTCGATATCTTCTACCAGGTTGGAATGGAATGCATTGGAAAGGAACGACCACAGAACCACTGAGATAGTATTTGCGTTTTAAATCAATATGACCGATGGGCAGGTATTAATCTGATGCGCATTTCGCTGCACTCGTTAGCTGCGTTTACATGCTCAAACTAACTGATCGATTGGAATTCAGTAACCGCACTGATGCCAATCCGAATTAAATTTCTATCTGAATGAACAAGTTGGGGAATCCTTTTAATAATCCATTAAATAGAAGACTAATAGCTGTGAATGTGTGTGTGTGTGTGTATGTGTCCTGCTCATGTTTGTTTGAGTTGTGATGAGCTCTGGCGCAATAAAACAAGAAACTAAGAAAACCCAGCCCAGGTTAGAGATTATCTATTTTCAAATCACGAGATGGGATGTGCACCAGACTATCAGTTTTGAGATATGTGGCACACACATCGTCCTCAGTAAAGTTCAGCGTTTAATATTCGCCACACATTCAGCAAGGATGCAGAACATTTCAGCAACAGTTGGAGCTAAACTGAAATGAACACGTGAGACCGTGAAGCCATCACCACGCTTACCAGCCCCATTTATTTACATTGCTTGCTTGATAATATCTTGTTGTGCCTTTGGTGTGAAAAAAGAAAATCTAGAAAATCATTGCATGCTATAACAAAAAAAAGAACGAGACTTTCATGCCCCTGGAGGATGGATGATGAAATCATCGAAAACTCCTTTTTATGCAGTGCTCACGTCTCATTCCACTCCTTTACAGCATTTAAAGCTACCTTACAGCATTTAAAGTGGTGAAAATGCTCCAGATCATAGCCATCCTAGCCTTTCTCTTCTATACACGCCTTGTCTTTAAAAAAAAAATGCATACATATCTGCTCATTGTATTCTAGAAAAACTATTGATGCCACATAAATAATATCAGTAATTAAATAATATTAGTAATATGGAGAGTCCTTTTCCAGAATCACAGGCAAATGAGCGTCTTTACCATGCTCACCACCTCTTCTTCTCACGGTCTCCGTAATAACGACACTTGGGTAATGTGTCTAACATACAGTATTGCAGTGTATAAGTGCATTTTGTATTTATCCAAGTACTGACTGTAGTCTGTCTGTTGCTCTGGACCATATATGTAGGTTCTCCTCGACCAGGAATGCAATGGAAAAGAATATCCACAGAATCACTGAGTATTTGGGTGTGTAAAATAATATAACCAATGGGCAGGTATTAAGCTGGTGCTCATTTCATACCATGGCTGCACTTATTTTGAAAAGAAAGAACGCACAGATGTACAGGATTGTTAATGACTGATAGGCATTATTATGTATAATTTGAAAAGACCAAAATATTTAAGTTTTATCTTTTATTTATGGCATTAAGAGTCTTTTGCCTTAGAGCCAATCACAGGTGGGAGTTAATGCAACTCTCGCAATGCCAAAACTTCCTCATTTCTTAGCCTCAGTGCTGGACTATCGCAGAGCAGATTTTTAGTTTTTTCTCAAGTCCTGAATGCTGTGTGTAGCAGGATGGGTGGCTATATAAGACTTCCTAGCATGAATGAAACCAGACACGCAGAATTCGCAGGTAATGTGTGGTTCCAAACATGTCCAAACCAGTGTTGTGGCAAAATATCCCAGTGCCAGAACACGATTTCATCACTCTGATGGACAGGGTCCTTTGGTCCAAATGGCAAAATAGTGAGTATACGAGTCATTTTTTCTCATCTGCCTGTCTAAAATCATTTCCCATAAAAACCAAGCATTTTGATTTATACAGGTTCATCTTTTCTTTTTCTTTACGTTGATAGCACATAACCCATTTGTGGTGGTGTTCTGATTATGTTTTACCTGGAAAGAAGAGTTTTTTTTGTTTCAGATGTGATCTGCTCCAGCTGTTTTATTTGCTGAGATTTAAATAAAGGCATAAAAAAAAATTAAAAATCATTTTATTTCGGTTTGCACCTAATACTTGTACCTTCATTCACGTAAATACCCTTGGTACGTCATCTGCAAGACACCAGCCAACACACGAGCAGTTTACCCAATTGCACCGTAGCAAATCAGGGCCTCAGTGTATATTTAAATGAGAAGGACGAGGATGAGATTGAACCTTTGGTTTGGTGTGGTGGTTTTTTTTATTTTATTTTTTTATTTTTTAATTCAAAAGGGCCATAATTACAGATATGGTGGCTTTCTGATGACTGTATAGTTGAACTTAAGACCATCTTACTCCAGGACAAGACAAGACAAAAGTGTGTGTGTGTGTGTGTGTGTGTGTGTGTGTGTGTGTGTGTGTGTGTGTGTGTGTGTGTGTGTGTGTGTGTGTATAGATCAAGACCAAAATCAGGCCAAAAAAACATACCATGTAAGACTAAAATGAGACCTAAACCCATACCAGCCATGATCAATACAACACCAAAATAAGAACAAATATCAGTTAAGGCAATACCAAGACTCACACCAACCAAGCCTAAGGTAAGACCAAGAAAAGGCCCATACCATCCAGGTCTAAAGCAAAACCAGGACCTAAACAAAAAAAAAAACAACCTCAACTAAGAGAAAGCTATGTCCCACACCATTAAAGAAGAGGGCAAGTACAAGAAAAGACCCATATCAACCAAGACAAAGACAAGTTTAAGACCAAAACTCATTGTAATCAAGTCCAAAAATAAGACCAAGACCCAGATCCAAGACCAAAATAAAACCAAGGCTGATACCAACGAAGGACAAGACAAATGAAAACTAAGATTACAATAAGATCAAGACCCATACCAACAAAGACATATACCAAGCCAGACCAGATCATATCAACCAAGACCAATGTAAGACAATGACCCAAGTAAAAATCAAAGTAACAAAACATACTAACCAAGACTAATTAAAAACAAAGATTAAAATAAGAACAAGACTTAACACACACAAACAAGTCAAGACCAAAACCTACACTAACCAAAACCAAGAAGTCTCATACCAAACAAGACCAAGGCTTATGGTAACCAGGACACCTATCCATACCAAGACCAAAATAAGATGAAGACTTGCACCATTCAATTATAAAATAAGACCAAAAACTATAACAACCACTGACCGAGACACAAACACACCAGCCAAGATCAAGAAAAGAGCCATGCCAATCAGAGTAAAACGCCAAACCTTGGACACTAACCAAGGCCAAGACTAAAGAGTGTGAGCTCAAGACTAAGAGAGCTCACAGACATGTGTGCTGTATAGACATTACATTGAATAGACTTTGTAAGAGGATTAAGATTTCACTAACACACTAATAATTGTACTATCAAGTGTTAAAATGGATCTACCCAACTTCACACCACAAAACAAACCTCAGGCATTTTTGACCGCAATCAGCATTTCAGAATCCACCAATTTACCTTCTATCATGACACACAGCATGATGACCAATTTACCACAGAACATTTTATTGTAACACCTGTAAATCCTGAGCCTGCAGCATGGTGGCCTGGTCTAACAGGGTTCCTCCTCACAGCTGCAGACCAGCAGAACCACAGCTGTGTGGAGATGGAGGGCTGACACACTGACCTCCACTCAGCTTCACAGGCCAAACTCTCTCTCTGAAGTGATGCCCAGCTTTGATGTGGAAAACGCTGCCAGCTACAGATCAGACAAGTGTGTGTCATCCTGTTTTCCCTCTCAGTGTGTGTCTCTGCAGATGAATGGCTATGTACAGTGTGTTGCATAAGTATTTACAACCCTTGCACCTTTTCCACATTTTATATAATCTACCAATATAATTTGCACAATTATAAACTATAAAATAGAGTATCATGAAAAAAGAGAAAAGACTTAAACACTGTTCAATCTGACTGAGCCTGAGAAGAGTGGGTAAAAATATCCAGAATCCAGATGTACAAAACTGACAGATACTGTAGTGCTAAGGTGGTTCTACCAAGTGTTGGATGGGGGGATGAATATTTATGTACCCAACAAATGTAGTTTTTACTCCTCTGTTTTTAGAAACATCAACAAAAATCAGCCAGCCAGCCACATTAAAAATACTGACAGGAGACGTGAATAACATTATCTCGTTACCATGGCACCTGTCAAGTGGTGGGATATATTAAGCAAGTGATCAGTCAGTTCTCGAAGTTGATGTGTTTATATGCAGGGAAAATGGGCAAGTGTAAGGATCTGAGCGACTTTGATTAGGGCCAATTTGTGATGGCTAGATGACTGGGTTGGAGCACCTCCAAAACGGCAGCTCTTGTGGAGTGTTCTGCATATGCAGTGGTTAGTACCTACCAAAAGTGGTCCAAGGAAGGATAACCGGTGAACCGGTGTCAGGGGCATGGGCACCTAAGGCTCAGTGATGCCTTGGGGAGTGAAGGCCCGTCTGGCCCGATCCCACAGCAGAGCTACTGTAGCACAAATTGCTGAAAAAGTTATTGCTGGTTCTGATAGAAAGGAGTCAGAACACACAGTGTAAAACAGTTTGCTGCGTGTGGGGCTGCGTAGCTGCAGACCGGTCAGAGTGTCCATGCTGACCTCTGTCCACCACTGAAAGCTCCTACAATGGGCACATGAGCATCAGAACTGGACCATGGAGCAATGGAAGAAGGTGGCACCAGGATGCATTGTGCAAAGAAGGCAAGCTGGCAGAGGCAGTGTGATGCTCTGGGCAATGTTCTGCTGGGAAACCTTGGGTCCTGGCATTCATGTGGATGTTACTTTGGCACTTAAAACCTACCTAAATGTTGTTGCAGACCAAACACACTCCTTCATGGCAACGATATTCCCTAATGGCAGTGGCCTCTTTTAGCAGGATAATGCGCCCTGAGACTCTGCAAAAATTGTTCAGGAATGGTTTGAGGAACATGACAAAGAGTTCAAGGTGTTCACTTGGCCTCCAAATTCCCAGATCTCAATTCAATCAAGCATCTGTGGGACATGCTGGACAAACAATTCCAATCCATGGAGGCTCCACCTCACAACTTACAGGACTTAAAGGATCTGCTCCTAACGTCTTGGTGCCAGATACCACAGCACACCTTCAGAGGTCCTGTGGAGTCCATGCTTTGACGGGTCAGAGCTGTTTTGATGGCACCAGGGGGACTTGCACAATATAGGGTGGTTTTAAGGCTATGGCTGATTGCTGTATATACATGTGGATGGGGCCTTAATCTGCCTGCAAAAATGTCCTTTCTTACGTTACTAAGGAAATCTGAAACATTCTATAGAGCTATAGGTGTTTACCTATCCCTGTTCTTGAGTGTTTTATTTTGTTAAATATACTTTTTATGATTTGTAATAATGCAGAAATTTTAATAGTAAATTCATTGGTGATGGTACGTTGTTTTCTGCATTGCCATGAATACTTTTTTTTTTTACCCTGTGATTTTTGATATGTAAAATACTTTGAGATTTTGAACTCATGGGAGTCTCCACATAGACATAAATACACTCTTCAAAAAGGACTCTAGCTTTAACTTTTTTTTAAGACACTACAGCAGAGCGTTTCCCTTTTAAAGAGACCTCCCTGTTGGGAAGCTATGAACCCATGATGAACCCTTTCTGTACACACACACACATACCACTAAGAAAGCAAACTGTGTTCTCTCATGTTCATGTAATTGTTCTAATCTTGCACTCCGAATGAAAACACAATGCACCTGAATCTCCTCACACTAACACACTGTACACGTTCATGTGAGGTCTGCCGTTTGAAATCACAGCCATTTGCAGCTGCCGTTCCTGCTGGCTGTTTCATTACAGATAAGCGTAGAGTGTGAAGAACACACACTGCCCTCGGAGCGGTGCGCTGCTTGCACATGTCCACGGCCAAATCCCCAAACCTGAGAATTGTTAAAACCGCACAGCAACAAAGGCTGTGTCCCAAATGTACAGCACATATCTGTCTTCCCAGATCCATATTTACTGTATGTTCTCTTAACACAATATCAAACGTTACAGAAAGGGTTCCTGAGATCCTGGTTGGGTCAGTGGAGTCACCACTGGTCATATAACCTTACATACAACACTTTTCAGTGGCATTAAACATACAACAGACGGACAGCCCAATTCTAACGCTCTTCTTTTCTCTAAATAGTTTTAGTTATGCTGTCATAGCTAGTCTTGCCGGAGTCCCTGCTTGCACTCTGCATGCAAAGTATATTGTGCTTAACC
>CM074985.1:22835686-22850251 GCA_037576825.1 Pangasius krempfi
CAGAAGATAGGGAGAGGTGGAGAGTGATGATTCGCTGTGGAGACCCCTGAAGGGAAAAGCCGAAAGAAGAAGAAGATGTCCTATATAAGCTATTTAAAGGAAAACAAATGTGTATGTGTTATCTACTGTTAAACTACAGTATGTTTGCTCATGAAATGAATACATCGTGTTTTTTGGGGAAGAACTGGACTTTATTTATCAGTAATAGCACAAAAACTCGTGTTCTGTCGTATTCAAGATTCTTTGTACTTGTAAGGTTGCAGATGCTGTAGTTTATGCAGTAGATGTGGGTCAGAGAGCATCCGCTTCCACAGTATACTGTCAAATGAGTCAAAAATGAATTCCTTTCACCTTCTTAAAACTGCATTCGTAAAGTGGTTCATATGGACGAGAACTGATTCTCCTAATGCTTGGTGGAGCACGGTTCAGTTACCGGTGCACCTGAATACAGGTGGAATATTCACCTCTGTCAGAACGGACTGAAATAAAGAATGCATTTGATAGGTGCTCACAAAATTAAGATAAAATGAAGTCCCTCAGACGGAAAGGTCAAGCATAAGTCAGTACCGCTGATCTTCTGACTCATCACCTTTATCCTGTGACGAATATTTCTATCCTGGTGGGTGTGGTCTCATCCAGGATGACTCCGGCCCCCATCCACAGGGTGTGTCGCTCCACTACACTCTTCTTCAAGGGGTACTTTTATATAGTTAAAGGTTCCTTTAAAAGGGTTGTAGTGTGGAATTCCAGAGACATGTAGAATTGATGACAAGGTGCACTGAAGCTGTTCTTACTAACACACTGTATGATTCATTTAGTAAAATTAATTTGGTAAAAAGTCTTTCATAAAATGCTTTGTGTGGAAAAATGTAGAAAAACCAAACATTTGCAAGTGCTGTATAACGTGTATAATAATCTGAGACCTAAACCAGTGTTTAATACATTTTTTTGGATGTATTTATTTCGGATTTAGTGAACTGTGTGTGTGTGTGTGTGTGTGTGTGTGCGTGCGTGTGTGTGTCCGGCTCTCACCTTGTGATCACGTAGGGTGCGAAGCAAAGCACAAAAGTGCCAATGAAAGTGCTGATCTTCCTGGCTGCTCGCTGCCGTCGCCTCCTCTGTTCCTCCAGGCATCGCTGTCGAACACTGCAACACCAGACATGTTACTGAGTGTGTGTGTGTGTGTGTGTGTGTGAGATCAGGATGAGGGGGTGAAGGAAGGGGGTGGGGGGGGGTGGGGGGTTGTTTGGTGGAAGTAATGTGTGAAATATGATTCATACATCCCCCAGAATTGAAAAAGCATATCTGTGTTTATTAATATTAATTAGAGAGATGCTACTTCAAGGCATTCATTTATTCTGATTATTTACATTTTATTTGAGGCTCTTCGTTAGAGTTGCATCGATACTCATACTGGTAAAGTATCAGTACTCAGTATCAGTACTCATAACTGTACATGTAAAAAAATCTGCTCCGATACTAACAGCCGCTACCAGGTGATGCTATGTGACGTAAGTCTGTTGTACACTGTTGCACTAATGAACAGGCAGCGATTCATACGAGCTAGAAACTGTCCGCGAGAATATCACGAGGAGGAACTACAGAGAATCCTACAATACAAGTAAGCTGATAAAACCTCTGTATTGTGTGCTTAGCAGGGAGTGTCGAGAGCATCAGTCAGCATGGATCTTAAAAATCAGCTTGCCCTGCTGTAAACTGCGTACACGTAAAGATGTGCGAGTGTGGAGCGGTGAAGCGAGCGTTCCACATGAGAGCACTTCTCTTCAGCGAGCACTGAGCCCTGAGTCAGCCATTCTTCAGGTTCTCTGTTAAAGATGACGCACAACAGCAACCAGCATTGAGACACTGACTGGTTAATGCTAAGTGTCTTACTCACTTCAGTATCGACAAGGACCAAAAACCATGTAGTCGTACTCGGTGTGAAATAAACGGTCTCGATGCATCCTTGCTCTTAGTCAAACTGCAGCAGCTGTGAACGTTTCAGACGTACTTATGCACTTTTGCGGCGTTAAATAAATAATAGATGTGCTCGACTCCAGCAGTCTCTAGGCAAAGTTGTGGTTATGAAGCCTGTGTGCTGGAGTTAAAAGCGTGCAGGCTGCTAGTGCGCAGCTCTTCTCCTGTCCCCTCAGGTCCCTGGCCTCATAATGAAATGTCATTTTAACAGTTCCTAAACAACAGCCGGAAAAAAGCAGTGTGTTCCCTCGAGCAGCGTGTGTTCCACACGTACTGAACCCACGGTGCACTCTCTCACTGCTCGCTGCTAAACCACAACCCTTTCATACTCATTATACATGATTACGGAGATTCATTTTTGTTTTGCTCAATCAAAAACGTTAAGCTTGTTTATCAGAATTATGCAGCTAATTGAGGAACAAATCTGTTTTAAAGCACTTCATCAGTTTCTCATTAGAAAGAGACTTTACGGTGTACAGTGCAAACCTTGCAGAAAGGTCACACACACCTCATGTGTAATGCTTCACACGTTTTTATACCTAGTGCACGTTTTCATGTGTTTCCCGCACGGGATTCTTTTATTAGAAGTTGTGTGTGGTGTATCTTTAAAGTGTTACTCAGAAAGCTAATTAAAGGAACTGGAGTGGTCCATAAGGTCCAGTGATGTACCTCAAAGCGTGTTTGCAAAAGAAACCGTGTGAAAGACGGTACAGTTTAGTAGCCTTTCTTTGGGAGTGTGCTGAGTTTACACTCACGCAGGAGATGTGAATTCAACACTGAAGTGGATTACAGTGTACAGACTTCATGCATTTCCAAGATCTGCTCCTCTTCCACTACACTGTTGGAATAAAATAGTTCCTCGAGGGTTCTTTGGATGGTTAATGGTTGTAGTTGTGTGAACAGTTTGTGTTTCGAACTTACTCTCTTGTAGAACCTTCACAAACTTTTCGATTTAACCTTCTTTAAGAGTTTGCGGTGATGTGCACGTGGCTCTTACCTGGGGTGAATGTCCACGAGCAGCACGAGGGTCTGCATGGTGATCACGTCAATGCGCTTGCAGTGGAAGCGCGCGACTCGGAGCACTTTGAGGTAGGCGACGCACAGCACCACGAGCGACAGCAGGAAAGTGAGCGCGTGGAAGGTCACCGTGAACGCGGCGAACGGCACGCTGGAGGCGGCGGCGTTGGCGGTGGCGCGCAGCGTGCACGACGCGTAGAGGCCGTGATAGCCGAGCCAGGAGAGGCACGCTGCGGCCGCCGCGAAGCACGCGGAGTGCGCCCACGCGTAGGCGAGCGCGAGCGCGGCGTCCCGGTGGCGCATCCTGGAGCGGTAGCTGAGCGGGAAGACCACCGCCATCCAGCCGTCCACGCTGAGCGCGGCCACGGTGAGCATGGCGTTGGCGCTCAGGAAGGTCTCGAGGAAGGCGGCCGCGCGACACAGCCCGTCGCCTCCCGGCTGCGCGTGGCCTGCGAGCGCGAGCAGCGTGAGAGGCATGTTGGTGACGGTGAGCAGAAGGTTGCACGTGGCCAGGTTGAGCGTGAAAAGGCCCGCCGCGCGCTTCCTGATCTCGGGGCTGCACGCGAAGCAGATCAGCACGAGCGCGTTGGACAGCAGCGAGACCGCGAGGACAGCGAGCACCGCGATGCACGCGAGCACGTCTGCCAAGTGCATGTCGCCGCTCAGAAGTCAGTGCAGGAGAGTCTGATGCTTTTCATCGCGAGACGGCATGACGGCATGTTTCATCAGGCACGAGGCTGTTCGCTGCAGAATGGCATCACACAGGGTGGCATCACACTGTTCACTGCAAAGTGACCTCTCGGTGTTCACCGCAGGTGGCATCGCACATACTGTTGCGCTGTTTCTTACAGAACGGCATCACACTGTTCACCGTAACCTGACAGAATGGCATCATGCGGTTCGTTACAGAATGGCATGCCGCTTCTCACTGCACAGTGGCATCATGGCATCACGCTGTTTCCTGCAGAATGGCATCACACGTTTCCTAGTACAGTGGCATCACCCAGGATGACATCACACTGTTTATTAGAAAAGAACTTCACACTGTTCAGTCCAGAGTGGCATCATGCAGGATGGCATCACGCTTTTTCACTGTAAAATGACGTCAGACTTCCTCTCAGTGGCAGCACGCTGTTCTTCGCAGGATGGCATCACACTGTTCGCTACGGTGCAGCTCCACGGCATCATGCTGCTCTTAGGATTTTACAGTACAGGAAGTCATGACGCCGCGTTCAGGATGCAGCTTCATCCACGCGCGCGTATCTGAGGAGCATCTCTCCTTCTCTCTTCTTCTCCATCAACTTGTGCATCATTAGGAGTTCCACACTTCAGGGGCCTGGTTCTTAAATAATACTCCTTTTATTGATTGACTTATTTATTTATTTATTCCCGTAGCACGCTGTCCTCCTTCACGTGAATCTACACGCCTGTGCACTTTTCTTCGCTTTCCCGGTTTCCTCCGGTCAGTGATGCGCGCGCGATTTATAGCAGATTTTGGTCAGAAATCAGTTTTAATCCGCAGTCCTGTCGCTGTCGGTGTCGCTGTCTGTTCTGAAGGTGAATAATTGCCGGTGTTTTTTTTGTTTTGTTTTTTTTCCCTCACGTGTATCTGCGTTTTCCGGTGATCGCGTGTGGAGGAGATGAAGCGTGAGCGCACGGAGCTCACTGATGCACGCGCTCATGCCCTCCCGTTAGTGATGATGGGAGAATCATAAAAGAGTCGGTTCATTTTTTTTTTTTTTTTTTTGTGAACGACTCTTTTAGAAGAGTCATTCATTTCGTCTTCAACGAATCCTGTCTATTATTATTATTATTATTATTATTATTATTATTATTATTATTAGTCACTTAGGCTGTGAAGTTTTCTTTGTTAATATATAAACCCAATCTCACAGAGGAATCACGTGATCATCTGAGGAACATGTGATTTACAGTTTTATCCTCATGTAAAGCTCAAAGGTCATGTCCTCAGACTGAACATGTGGACTCAAGTAAAGATCATGAACTTAAGTAAACATCAAGTGACATCACGTGAACAATATTCATTTATTTATTTATCCGTTTGTTTGTTCGTTCGTTTATTAAGCTTTCAATTAATCTACTGCAAAGTAGGTAACACAAAGTAACATGAATAAACACAAAAAAAACTTTAAAAATGTAACTTTTAAGGATTAGAAGACGAATACTGTATGAAAAGAAAAGTTATAGGCTATGTGATGTTGTTATAATAATAAGTAATAAACAGAACCATGTAAAAAAAAACAAAAAAAACAACTCATGTCCAGATAAAAGAATCATGTAGAAAGAATCATATGTGAATAAATGAATCATGTGTGAAAAGAATCACACGTCAAAGTAGATGAACGTTTGGAAATAAATGATTTAAATAGCCATTATTGATCATTTACATTTATTTGTAAATGTAAAGGATATTTACATTTGCGTTATTTTCATAATTCTGATATACTGTGCAGCCCTGTTTACAGATGAAAGTAAATGAATCATGTGTAAAAAGAATCATAATGAATAATCAAAGCATTACATGTGAAAATAACTATGCCATAAAAGAATGTCATAAATGTGAAACACACACACACACACACACACACACACACACACATGAAGTTTGGGTGACTTTTTTCTGTATCGTATGGAAGAGTGGACTAATCTTTCCTATAGAGTATATATACGATGCTGTCGTTTCCTTCTCTAAACATCTCTAGCATCTCTAACCCGCTAGATCCTCATATGTGAGGCAGGCAAGTGAGCTGCGCTGATTCAAAACGAGCTCTTCACATTTATAGCTAAACGAAAATAACAAGCGGTGGGACTGTGTTTGAATTTATTCCAGTGGTCCCCTGCCAGGACGACTTGGCTCTGCTCTGTGAGAAAGAGACCCGACACCACAAAGACACGAGTGCAGGGCGAGCAAACAAGAACAACTTTACACTCCCAGCATCCTCATACTCGCTCCACGCGACACGACACACATTTAGCCATGTTTACGCTTTATGTTTTAATATTGCATAGCTTTACAGTAGCTACTCCAGGAGCTACAGGAATGTTAATACTCCTGTAGCCATACTAGCAGTTAATTAGCATTACTGTTACATTAGCATTACTTTTACAAACTTACAAAAAAACAACAACGATATTTTGCCTCATTAGCATTACTGTTACATTAGCATTACTGTTACATTAGCATTACTGTTACAAACTTACAAAAACGATATTTTGCCTCATTAGCATTACTCAAAGTTGTCTGTCTCATTTGTACGTTTTTTTTTTTAACCCAAAAAAAATCTCACCTTCAGACCCTTTTGTTTCATCATGCATCATTTGTTTTTGTTTGTTTATTAGCTATCATTAGCGGCAGCTGTTTTTCCATTCATTGAATAACCAAGCTAGCTTACAAAGGGAAACTAGCATGTGACCTGCATTAGCTAGATCATTTCAATGACTACAAACGAAAATGTGACTGTTAGTTATAAAGCATGTGTAAAAGTAAATATAGCAGTTTAGCCACATTATGTGTACATGAAATTTCAAGATAAAGCCCAAAAGTTCTAGCTAAACATCATCCAATTGGAAAAGGTTTCCTTAGAATGATCTAAATGCAGGTTACTAGCTAGTTAGACTTTGTTTACAAGGTTAGACATTAACTGTTAACGTGTTCTCAGGGAAGCTAATAAACTAGCTAATGATCGCGAATAACAAAAGGATGAAGCTATAAAATGCTGGAGGTAATTCTCTTTTCTTTAAAATTTGTTGGGCTTTGATTTATAGAGAGATCTTTGTAAGTCTTTACCAGGAATAAAACACTCTGTGTGATGCTGCTACAGGAAAATAATCAACAGTGGGTGGTGCAATGCGACCTGATGCGAAGAGATCCTATATTTTTGTATAACGGCGCATTCTGCTGTTTTATTCAGCTTACACTACAGCAATTGCCAATGATTATTAATTAAAGAATGTTACATTGTACTTTTTGTCAGTTTAGAGTTACGTTTAATGCTGTGCTACGTCTTGCGAAACAAGTGAGTTCCTGTTCTCACTTACGTTATGGCAGCTATAAACAGTCGTTCCCTCACCGGCTTCTCTTTTATTCTCTCTCTTGAAATTAATAAGAAAAAAAAACAATGTTTACCCAGAAAACAAAAAGAGTAAACTCCTCTGTCCTGAAGTTCCAGCTTTACCTCTGACTGTTACAAAGCGCTGACACTGGAGACTCCTTCCATAAACGTAAAAAAAAATCTCCTTACTTTAAGAAAACTTCACCATATCAACGATTACACACATTTTATTAACTGTTACTATAGAAAGGCTAATGTATGAGAACGAGTGCATTTAATATAAAGCTGTGATTTGTAGCTGCACTACTGTCAGAGCTGCTGTCCTAGAAAATTAATCAACACCTTCTGACCAATCACAATCCAGGATTCAGCGGTAATGACTGGCACTAAACCTGCTTTTATAATGATGTTCTCTGCGAAAGTACCGTGGATGTATACGTTGAGATGAGTAAACGCTGAGCTGTGTGAGTGGGCATGGGAATTTTTTTCTTGTGCAATCTTCCAGTATGTGGTGTAAAAACAGCACCAGTGACCCTCCATGCATGAGCAAGCGCCCCAGCTAGTCCATACATTACCCAAGCTGCCTCAGCTACATGCCAGAGTGACTCATGGGACTCAGCTTTTTCCCACAGCCCAAGATAACCAGGTCAACTCACTGTAGCCTTTCCCATAATTCCCTCTTGCTTCCCAGCATGGACTTATCGGGGTGAGTCCAGACAGTCTGGAATGGCAGCTAATACTTTTCAACGACTTGAAAGAAAGAGAGAGAGAGAGAGAGAGAGAGAGTACTTCCACATGCCTCCTTATCCAATATATATATTATTTCTAAACATAATCCTACACATTAATAATGATGATGATAAAGACTATGTTTAAATTATATAGTGACTTCACAAAGCCCAAGCGTAATGAAGAGCCACATCATCATTATTTGTAACTCTATATGACCCCGCGGCGCTGTTGAAACTCTGGATACTGATTGGTCAGACGACGGTGTCGATTAATTTACATTAATGCGCTTGTTCGAAGACGTTACCGTTTCTATAGTAACAGCCCATTCACAGGGACCTGTACAGCAGAAGCTGCATATGAATGGATTTTAAAAATCGTTCTATATGGTGATATCTGTAGTTAAGGAGACATTTATTGAGCATTTATGGAAGGAGTCTCCAGTGTCAGAGGTAAAGCTGCAACTTTACCTTTTCTGACATCTTCAGGACAGAACGTAAGTGAGAACAGGAACTAACTTGTTTTACAGACGTTCCACAACATGAAATGTACCTATAAATGGATAAAAATGAACAATTAACTTGCAATCTTTGGCAAATTGCTGTGGTATAAGAGGATTAAAGCACTTCAGGGACGTGCTGTTATAGGAAAATAATTAACTTTGGGACGGTAACAGTAACTCCTCTTCATCGCACCACCCTGTCGTTGATTGTTTTACTCTAACAGCACCACACGCAGCGTTTCAGTCCTTACAGAACGTATAAACAGTATTGCGTAGTAGTGTATAAGCCCCTGTCTGAGATATTGCTGTGTAGAATGCATATGAGGATTAACAGAGACGAGTGTTTCCCACATTAATCATCATCACAGTGATCATTACTCATCCTCATGAGCTCCTGATGATTAATAATTATTCTCCTCATACATTAGTAATAAACCTCTACAGCAGCACACGTCGGATCAGAGCGTCTCCGTGATGAAAGAAAACCTGAGCTCATCAAAGCTGATTTTTTTTTTCCCAACAAGAAGCTTTTTATGCTCAGATCAGTTTCTGATGATGATGATGATGATGATGATGGTCTTTAACCAGTTTAAGGTGCATCGTAACTAGTAGTGAGTAATTAGTTTTGTTGTTGAGTGTTTCACGATCTGTAGAGAATCATTTTTAAAATTTAGAAACATCCAAGCAAGAGTGGAAAATACTCGTATTCTTACTTCACACAGGTTTCATATGAAAACATGACATGAACATAATTCCATCAGTTAAACATATTTACATTTTAACACTCAGATACATTCAGAAGTAGCAACTTCTTTACTGTCACGTGAGTACATTTTTTGCTTTCCATTTTTAAGTGAATGTTTTTGGAAACATGATCTATATGTTCACTTAATTATAATTTCTATGTCCAGCCCTTATTATATCCATGCAATGGTACAGTCCCTCAGGACAAGCATTGTTTTGGAGATTACCATCAAGCAGCCCAGATCAATCAGGTGCTGTAAAATAAAATAAAAATGAAGTTATCAGCATGATTGTTGATCCAGACAGAGCTGAAAGTTATTAACCGTTATGAATAAACAGTGGCAACCAGAGTAAAAAAAAAAACACTAGGTAATCTGGTGAGTAATTTACTCAGACGAGAGGAAAGACAGAGACAAGGCTGATCTGGATGGAAATAAAATCACAGAGGAGAACCTGCAGCTGATGGAGTTACTGCAGTGCACCATGTAAATCTAATCCTGTCTGAAAAGGGCTTGTGGCGTAGGTAATTTGCTGGCAGTACACAAAAGTGTAAACTCAGTATAGCTGTTATTATGGGCTATGGTCGTAATCCACAGCAAGGGGACAGGGTCCAACACAGAAGATCCGTAATCGATGTCAAAAACTGGAACAACTCAGGAAGTAACTAAAGAAGGTTCAGAAAGACTCAACACAAAAATGCATGGAAAGACTTCGTGACGATACAAAGCAGCAACAGCAGAGTGCATAGTGAAACCAATCAGAACTGAACACAATTAGTGAAGACCAAAACAAAACAAATGCACACGGACAACGCAGGAAAATGCAAACTTCATGAGTTTTTCTGCCAGTTTACGCGGTTTGGGGAAAATAACTTAAGGATATAGTTGTGAAACAATGCTAGAAGTTCAGTCCCTAGTATGGCCACCAGAGCAGAAAGAACTCCGAATAAGACTAAAACACGAGAACAGTCATGACCTGGAATATAGATTTGCTCTTGTTGCCACTGTCTGCCTGCATCTTTATGCCAGCTTCGGATTTTGACATTGATTGACACAGCAGGTCCTAAATGTGGTCCGGGGGAAGGAAAATCGTGACTTAAGGAATGCTGCCTGACATCAGGAGCAACTCTGAGCCCTGAGAAGACCTTGGAGCTCGGTTTTCACCAGAATTTTTTTATGTTAGTGATGAGATTTTCAGTTTAAAATAAATGTTTCGACTGCTATAATGTTAAATCTAAAGACATGGGATGCAAGATTGCTAAGAAGAAGATTAAATAAAAACTGAGATATTAAGAGATGGAGGTTGAGATAAACGGGGAGAGAGGGGAAAGAAAAGGATACGATTTTTTTTCCTTGAATAGAGAGAGAGAGAGAGAGAGAGAGAGAGAGAGTCAGGAAGAGGAAAGGTCTTGTCTCCTGTCTTCCCCACGCCTCACCCCTGCATGTGCATCCCCCATGTGTGGGCGTGAGTGGGCGTGTGTGTGTGTGTGTGTGTGTGGGCGGACATAAGAATGGTTGTTAGGGGCAACGTGAATGTGGAGCAGCAGAGCGACCTCCTATCTTAGCAGAAAAGCAGAGACGGAATTATCATCCGCCCCCGCCATGCGCCGTATCCAGCCTGGTAATTATAACATCACTGCGGCTTCACCGTGCCGAAGGGAACAGGAGCCAGAGGTGATGGGGATTAAACACCGAGGTGGTTTATTCAGGCTTCCCCATGAGTCATCGCCTCGCACCCTAACCGCAGAGTCGGTTAAAATGAACTCTTTCAGACTTACGTTAAATGTCGGGTCAGAACTAATAATAGTTCTCCTCATATTTGTAAACAGAAGAAAAAAAGCAAATAAAATGGAGCCTCAACGTCCAGCCAATCAGGATAAAGAGGCGGATCTACTCACCAAATTAATTTAAAAAGCCCCGCCCACTGAACTAACATTCAGACGTCAAATTTTCCGAGCAGAGACGTTTGTCGGTTGTATGACAAGCTGCGTTATTCATCTTAATAACTTCAATAGAGAAAAAAAAAAGAGATGCTAGCGAGGGAACGATGTTTACACATCTTCAGGACAGAGGATGTTAACAGCTGCTTTAACGTAAGCGAGAACAGGAACTAACTTGTTTTACAGATGATCCACAACATTAAATGTACCTATAAATGGATAAAAATTAATAATAAACTTGCAATCTATGGCAATTGATGTGGTATAAGAGGATTAAAACACTTCAGGACATGCTGTTAGAGGGAAAATAATTATTATTTTACCACACGGAGAGTTTTATTCCTTACAGAATGTATAAACAGTATTGTATAGTAGTGAAAAAAAGCCTCGCCTACTGAGCTAACATTCAGGTTTCAAATTGTATTCATGTGTTTTGAGGGCGTTTAAAGCAAGTTTAAAACAACCATCTTCGCTCCCAAATGGTTTTAGATTGACGTCTTTCTGAAAATTGTGGAGTCTGTCTCGGAAACCTTGCTTTTGACGCATTATTCAGATGGGGATTCGTTTCCCTGGGTGACGTCTACAATCATTTTTTTTCCACGTCTCTTCAGTGATACAATTCTCTTATCTGGACTGCTATTAAAACACTACAATGAGAATTCGTTCGGATAAAAATCACTTTAATGCATACTAACACACTCGGAGGAAAGAGCTATCAACCCTCTTCCACATACATGAGCTCACAGACGGCTGTGATTGGCTAGTGTCGCTGTGATTGACAGGGGAGAGAGAGAGAGAGAGAGAGAGAGAGTAAGCCCCTCCCACATAGACAGCACAGCCAGTTTTGCTCTCTTGGACTCCCAGACACAGATGGCTGTAGCATCATCAGGATTCAAACTGAACGCTTTTTGTTGCGCTGCTCGGGAGCCTGTGGCTTATTATTTTATTAAATGTTATTTTCTTGAATAGCTCAAGACTTTTGCACAGTGTTATACATATAAATTCTTCAACAAAAAAGTGTTCTTTTTGTTGGTTGAGGGTTTGTAGCTTTCTAAATTGGAAATCTCTCTAAAACTGAATCCCTCTGTTGTAGGGGTTTACAAAGAACCTGTAGATTTTAAAACCTATAAAGTAGAAACTATAAAGAACCTTCAGGAACCTTTTTTTCATACGTAGGCGATAGTAATGGAGGGTGGGCGTGGTCTGCGGCAGAGCCAGAACTGAAGAAAATAGCAGAGAGGGAGTGTTTTGTGACAGATGTCTCATTTATTACACTCTACTACACCTTCTGGGGCAAACCTTAAAAATTCCACATTCAACCTTATAAGTGTTTTGTTATCGTAAAAGGATTCAGGACAGAATAAAGTTTAGAGCACGTAAATATCCAACGACAGCAGCAAGACCTTCAACTCAGAGTGTAGTTCCTCCAGCGCTCTGTGTGTGTGTGTGTGTGTGTGTGTGTGTAATGTTTGGTGTGTATCGCCTGATTTGGTGAATGTATTCTGAGTGTATTTTTATCTCCATGTCGGAACTGGCACTTGCGGGAAAAGTATAATAAAAAAAAAAGTTTTTGACGATTATTAAGTATTTAAGATTATTAAGGATAGTAAGTAACGAATAAAACAGCGTGTGTCATGTGCTTATAGTAAATTAACGAATGATGACGTGACGAAGTTGTGTGACGTCACTGTCACCACCACAGAGTTGATTATTTTCCAACGATTACAATGCTTAATGCGTTACTATATGACACGTCATACTTTTTATATTTTTTATTTTACGCTTAAAGTTGAGGAATGTCCGTGAAATAAGAGAGTTCCTGTTCTCACTTACGTTACAGAAGCTATAAACGGAGGTTTCCTGGCGTCCATGTCGGAAAACCTGAAGAACATTGTGTTCGTTTCACATTTGGCCGATATTCCTTTCAACTACACTCTCGTTTTCACAGTTTTTTCCTTCTCTCCTTGTTAGCTCATTTCTCTCTCGCCACGTATAGGCTGTATATATAGTTGCCCTTCACACTGTCATGCAGAACATTTCACACACACACACACACACACACACACACACTTCTCGCACATTTCCATGTGCAAACATTAAGACAATTACTGTACGAGTCTACACAGCAGGAGGTAAATCAGCCGACCGCATTATTTTATCCAGTTAATTGTGTTTCCGTGTAAGATGTGCGAAAGCGCTCTACCTGATTCAACCTGACGGTTCGGTTCCTGTGCATCTCAACACCATCCATTTGTCAAAGCCTCTAAATGTCACCAAGCAACTCGGCAATCCTCTCGAGGAATTAGCACCGCCATTTTATCCGGCAGGTCAACAGGAACTCTAATAAACTGCGAAATGTCATTGTGTTCACAGCACAGACACACAACACACAACCCGAACAGGCGATGTTGTGCGTCGTGTGTATTGTACAATAAGAAGAACGTGAATCTTCTTGTCTTTAAGAGGCTGGTTGATTGTGTGTGAGGTGGTTTAATTTTTTTTTTAAAAAAGGTCAGCCGTTAATGATGGTTAACAGTCTGAAGATTTACAACCTGCCAAAAATAAAATGAAGAAAATGACCTCCAATCTGTAACTCTGCTTCATCGTAAGTGCTACAGACGGTAGACTGTGTATTACCTACAGTATAATGCGTAATATCTTTCCCTCACCACTCTCTCTTTTTTTCGCAGCTTGTCATGTTAACAAGAAACCGCAAAAAACTCGTCTGTCCTGAAGATGTCGGAAAACTAAGAGCTACAGCTTTACCTCTGTCTGTTACAAAGCACTGACACTGGAGACTCCTTCCGTAAATGTTACTTCTTTACAGAAAACTTCACCATATCAATGATTACACACTTGTTTAATCCGTTTATGCGGAGCGTCCGCTGTATAAAATCGCCAAAGCTTCAGCAATAGAAAGTTATCGAACACCTTCTGACCAATCAGAATCCAGAATTCAACAGCGGAATAAAATTCGATGGTAGTCTTTTGTGTGACTTCGTGTGCTGAAAAGCTCATATATTCTCAAAGCGCTGGTGCGGAAGCTTCGCTAACGCCGAACGTCATCGTGCGGCGCGCATCATGATGAGGACAGATGACTGGTTGTAGAGCAGACTTGTGTGTGTTTGTGTTTGATCAGTTCTTGCTCGCAGCGTTTGATATTCAGCAGGACTTGTGCTCGCTCCGGCCCGTGGTTTGTGAGGATGTAAATGAAGCGTCAGTGGAAGAATAGACTTTGTTTCCCCGTGAGGCCGTTTGAGGCGGTGAATATCTTCGAACTCATTTACGGCACAAAGACACGGCGCATGCAATATTCATGCGCTGTAATGCGATTGTTAAAGCACTAATGAAAGTGTGTTGGTTATGTTGTGGATGTTGTCATGTTCTCACCATCTCACCCACGGCCTGTCTTCTGTCCTCGCCCTTCACGTCCACAGATGGGTGTTTACGGTGATGATTATGCGGATGATGTGGATAAAATACAGCGGTTAGACTTCACCCTGATGGATCAGTGGACAGTGGATAGATTTTAACCAACCGGACATCTTCCAGAAACTGTGATGAATTTATTGGTTGCACAATTG
>CM074985.1:22870937-22892687 GCA_037576825.1 Pangasius krempfi
TGTTGTTGTTGTTGTTGTTGTTGTTGTTAATGTCGGTGGTGGTGATCACTGTAAACTGATATTTATTTATTTATTTATTTATTTATTTATTTATTTACTTACTTACTTACTTATTTATTTATTTTATTATCTGTTTGTTTGTTTGTTTGTTTGTTTGTGAATATACATATAGTCATTATGATGATGATTAGTGTTGTTGTTGTTGTTGTTGTTGTTGTTAATGTCGGTGGTGGTGATCACTGTAAACTGATATTTATTTATTTATTTAATTATTTAATTATTTATTTTAATTATCTGTTTGTTTGTTTGTTTGTGAATATACATATAGTCATTATGATGATGATTAGTGGTGTTGTTGTTGTTGTTGTTGTTGTTGTTGTTAATGTCGGTGGTGGTGATCACTGTAAACTGTAAACTGTAAACTGATATTTATTTATTTATTTATTTAATTCTGCTGACTATATTATGTATTTATATATTATTATTTATTTATTACTTATTGATTAACATTCTAAACATTCTGTATTAATAGAACTTTTCCCTAGCTTTATTAAAATGACACTTCGATTAAAGCTGATTTATTATTTACATGTTTTTAAATTATCGAGCAGTTTTATTTACACGATAATAAATAATCCATAAGTAATAAATACACAATATATTCAACTGTTAACGAAGTCATTTAGTTATTTATTTATTACAGTCGAATATATGATGTGTTTATATATTTATATATGTATTTATTACCTATTGATTATTTATTATCAATAAATGTAAATAAAACTGGGTTTTAGAAATTACAGTAAATAATAAATCAGCTTTAATCTATATGTCATTTTAATAGCGAGAAGAAAAGAGCTGTTAATAAAGAATGTTTAGAATGTACACTTTTGGGTTTTCGTATGTTGAAAGTCCAAAAATAAAATAAAAATAAAATAAACTCTGATCACTTTAATCCATAAATATGAGCTACAGCGTGGAATCCTGTCTCTGGAGTTTTTCTAGGCAGTAATACGAGCAGCAGGTGGCGCTACTGCGCATGCTCAGTGTATCTCTCATAATGAACGGCCAAATGGCGAGAAAGTAAAGTGTATTAAATCTATAACCGTGTAAAATATAAATATTTAATAACGCCGCGAGGAGGACTGTGGCCTTGTTGATTAATTGGGAAAATATATTTAAAGACCTAATACACAGTTCACCTCATTTCCATTCATAAATTACAAAATGTAATGAAATGCGACAGAGATCTGTTTTAATTTCAGTGTGTGTTTAATCTGTACTTTAATATACTTTATATTATATTGCTAAAAGTTAAAGATGAGCATGATATTCTTGTCCAAACAAGAATAGACCCAAATACATAAATCAACAATAAAACACGAAATTAAATGTAATTCTTTTCCTAAACTAGCATGCGCGAGTATGAAATTATTCAATGAACATTTTTTACATTTTTGACTGGGTTTTAAATAATTACACGGATACAGCAGTTAATTATTATTATTATTTTTTTGACCTGAGGGAAATAATATGTAAACATGCCAGTGAGTCTGTAATAAAGCATTTACACTAATCTCATTCATCACACTCGCTTTCTGCTAGTTTTTATCTCAAAGCGAGACCACAGACACCGTCTTAAAAATAATAATCATTAAAAAAATAAAAGAAATTAGCACTGTTTATATGAACATGAAGCCTCTGGCCAGAGAGACCTGGAGTGTGAGAGAGGAAATAAAATAAGAGGCGCTGGAAATAAAAGAAATCGCAGCTGATTATTAATAATAAATGTATTTCCGTGTTAATGAGGGCGTTATAACGGTCACGTGGTGTTCTGTAGCCCAGGGTGGCATCATGTCTGTTTAGGATGTAGTCTAATTGCTGCTGACTAATTTGTAGTACAAGACCAATAACACACACACACACACACACACACACACACACAGGGCGGAGCATCACACACACACACACACACACACACACGTCTCTCCTCCCTCTCTCTCTCTCTCTCTCTCTCTCTCTCTCTCTCAGCCATGTTATTCCTCCTTAAATCCCATTTGCCATTGTGCTCAGAGCTCAGTGTCCGCATTTAACTTGGATGACATTTTGATTTCATCATTACCCTTCAGACGCGTCCATTCATCATCTATCTATCTATCTATCTATCTATCTATCTATCTATCTATCTATCTATCTATCTATCTATCTATTCGGGTTTATCTTCTTGACGTGTTTTTGGAGCGCGTGAGGAATCTTTAAAAGCTTCTTAAAAGCTTGATATTTTCCTCTCGAGACGTTTCTGGAAAGCGGGACTGGGTGTGTTTTTTTATGGTGATCCAATGGCCGAGACAACGCCGGAGACTCGCCCGTTTAAAGACTCTCCGTTCTCCATCAAAAACCTGCTGAACTGCGAGAGCAAGCCCACTCTGATCAAACCCAAAGCCATCATGAACTCCACCAAAGGACTGCTGGAGCACGGCTTCTCTCTGGCTCGCGTCGGAGACTTGAGTTTTCCGCGGTTTGATCTGCCGGTGCAGAGGTTTGGATTAGCGGCTCACTGGTGGTACCCGTACGGACACTTACACAGAACCGCAGGTCAGACTTCACACTCACCGGAAACACCAGGAACACACTTCACACTCACCGGAAACACCAGGAACACACTTCACACTCACCGGAAACACCAGGAACACACTTCACACTCACCTAAACACCAGGAACACACTTCACACTCACCAGGAACACACTTCACACTCACCTAAACACCAGGAACACACTTCACACTCACCAGGAACACACTTCATACTCACCAGAAACACCAGGAACACACTTCATACTCACCAGAAACACCAGGAACACACTTCATACTCACCAGAAACACCAGGAACACACCTCACCATCACCTAAACACCAGGAACACACTTCATACTCACCAGAAACACCAGGAACACACGTCACACCATCAACTAAACACCAGGAACACACCTCACACCATCAACTAAACACCAGGAACACACCTCACCATCACCTAAACACCAGGAACACACCTCACCATCACCTAAACACCAGGAACACACCTCACCATCACCTAAACACCAGGAACACACCTCACACTCACCAGAAACATCACAATTACATCTCATACTCACCAGAAACACCAGGAACACACCTCACACTGTCAGAAATAACAGGGTACTAGACTCTTTCCTTGTCTCTGAGGTGGAACCATCAAGTGTTGCATCTTCGGTACCTTTAGTCTCTTGTATGTCTTTTACCTGTAAGATGCAGGTGTTGTACCTTTAATTAGTTTATTTATATAATATAATAATTTATCTTTTACACACTCTCAGAAAATAAAGGTACTCTCATGCATGCGTCTTCGGTACCTGTCCTCTTCTGAGTGTGTGTGTGTGTGTGTGTGTGTGTGTGTGTGTACCTTAAAATGATTTAAGGGACATAGTTGGACCTTAAGGACCACTTTAGAGTAAAGCGTACACCTTTCCAGGTAAAGTTACTCTAAAATGGTCCTTAAGGTCCAAGTATGTCCCTTAAATCATTTTATAGCTACACCTGTATACAGTAAAGGTACTTCGTAGTACCAAATCAGCCACACGTAAAGGTCCAGTTTAGTGCTGTGTGTGTGTGTGTGTGTGTGTGTGTGTGTGTGTGTGTGTGTGTTTCTGACGGTATTATATATTATAACTCTTCACTTCTTCAGATAGTACATTACCACTGATCATATAGTGTAGCCTCTCTGAAAAAAAGGTACTAAACTGCACCTTTTGGTACCATTTTAGTCATATTTGTATCTTTAAACATAATTTAAGGCACATCATTGGATCTTAAGGAGCACTTTAACACTTTATTCTACAAGATAATCTTTTTAAAAGGTACTCTCTCCACATGTCCTGCTGAAAGACAGATATTCAACCTTCTGCAAACCAGCGACAAGCAATGGTTCCGTTTAGTACCTTTTTTTTTCTGAGAGGAGTTGAATTCATCCTGATGTTGAATTCTCCAGTCTGAAGTCTTCAGTGTCGGTCTGGATGCATTTATTTAAAAAATAAAAAAAGAAGAAGAAGAAGAGAAGAAATAATTAAAATGTAGAACTAAATTACTGCAGCTAAAATGAGACTAATTCCAGAAACCCTGCAAAATCACGTGATCATAAATCTAAACATTTTAGCGCTAGAGTGTGAAATATGAATGCGCGTGAATTATTTTATTTAAATTAATAATCATAATCATAATATAAATTCAACACTGTGCATGATCTCTAACACGTGTGTGTGTGTGTGTGTGTGTGTGTGTGTGTTACATCATACAGCTTTTCCACCTGCAGTGTGTCCGTGTCCCGTTTTCTTTCTGTCCGTGTGTTAAAATGTCGCGTTTTGATTAATTCATTATTAATTTCATCGAATGTAATAAATGATGCGTTCATTAATGACAGGGGTGTCAGAGATAACCAGGTGACGTTAAGCGGTCATGAGCGCATATTAACACAAGCACAGGCCGCCGAAATTAGCGGCTGATATTTATTTACTAGCTTCTCTACATTTTCTGGGATTTTCTTCATTCTTCATGGTTCGTGAATACTTTAGGATTTTATGTTGTTGAGTGCAAAATATTGTTATTTTTATTGTGTTTGAAATCATTCAAAATCGCTGAGGGGTTTTCGAAAATATTTAATATTTATACAAATGAAATCAGTCAAATTTGCATCAACAATTAATGAGATGTTTTTTTTTTTTAAATCATTGGCTTCTAACATTTTGGATGAAATCAGCACTTCTCTGTTGAGCTTATGATCATGAGACACCAATGGATGCCTCAACTGAAGTGGCCAAAATATATATAAATAAATAAATAAATAAATAAATAGGCTTGGCTTATAATTAAACACTGATTATATTTCAAATGTCTAATCGGAGATATTAGTAGGTATTAATTTACAACATGATTAGAGTCAAATTTACACAGAATATTTTTAATTCAATTCAACAATAAAGCAGAAGAAAGTAAAGAAACCCCTTTCTGATGGCGACTGAGTTGCAGGTTCCTTTAGAGTTCTTTAGATAGATCTTCAGAAGATTCTGCTTTTTAAAGAACATTGCGTTTATTTTTCGGAACAGATTTTATTTACAAAACAAAACGCGTTTGGTTGAAATGAGAGAAACTTCTTCTGCTCTGTTTCCCAGAGGAACAAACTCGAGAACTGTGTAATGCACCTTTTTTTAAATAAAGGTGTGGTGTTCTTGATGTTCTTTTAGGAGCAATTCATGGAGCAGAACATTAGCAGAACCCATCCGGGATCCCTGCTGGACAATCTGAAATACAGATACCGGTCAGGACCTGACCCTGAGGCTGCTTCAGTAACACAGAGCGCGAGTCTGGTCCTTTAGTGTGTGTCTTCCACCTTCTGGATTAAAGTTACACCTGAGAATGAAGAGTGCAGTTTGGCGCCTGTGTTTCTGACCTTCTGTGTTTCTGACCTTCTGTGTTTCTGGAGCTTCTGTATTTGTGTATCTTGTGTATTTGTGTATCTTCTGAGCTTCTCTTCAGGGTGATAATTAGATAATTTAATTCATCTATCAGGAGCAAAACCTCCTGAATTGACGCTGATGCATCAGTCTGAAGTTTCGCACTGCATTTCCGTACTAACGTTCCCTGTGTGTTTACCGGGTGTGTGTCGTTGCAGTGTCAGAGAGGCCGGCGCTTAGAGACTCATCCCCGGCGTCCGGTACAGACAGAGACTCGCCGGAGCCGCGGCTCGCGCTAGAACCGGACGCCAAAGAGGACGAGGAGAGCAAAAGCGTGGATGAAATCCTGCTGGAGGAAAGCGACACGGACGAGCCGAAGCGGGACGACGCACCGGAAGCGGCGGGCGCGGCGGCGGAGAGCTCGGACAAGCGGCCGCCGTGCCGGAAGAAGAAGACGCGCACGGTGTTCTCGCGCAGCCAGGTGTTCCAGCTCGAGTCCACCTTCGACGCCAAGCGGTACCTGAGCAGCGCCGAGCGCGCGTGCCTGGCCTCCAGCCTGCAGCTCACCGAGACTCAGGTGAAGATCTGGTTCCAGAACCGGCGCAATAAGTGGAAGCGGCAGCTGGCGGCGGAGCTCGAGGCGGCGAGTCTGAGTCACACAGCCGCGCGCCGCATGGTCCCGGTTCCGGTGCTTTACCGCGAGGGTTCAGCCAGCGACACCGCCAGCGCCGCGTCCAGCCACGCCACAGCCGGCCAGCCGCTCCTCACCTTCCCACATCCGGTCTACTATCCACATCCGGTGGTCGCCGCCGTGCCGCTGCTCAGACCCGTATGAACACCGCGCGCGCGCTCGCGCTCATCATTCACGAACGATTTATAACGCGCCACCGTCATCTAATGTTTCTAATGAAATACAAATAAAGAAAGGAGGAGAAAAAAAACAAACAAACAAAACAAAACAAAACGATCGCTTATATTGCTGGAAAAAAATCAGCTCAGCAGGTGCAGCCATTATTATTATTATTATTATTATTATTATTATTATTATTATTATTATTATTATTATTATTATTATTATTATTATTATTAAATAAATGAGCGCTCCAGAATCGGTGATGGATGTATTTCTACTTTTTCTTTGTTTCTTTTTTTTTGTTTTGTTTTTTTAAGTATATACATGTTTTTCATTAGAATTTGTCACATCAATGTGTGTGTGGAAGCTCTGCTCGGTGTTTGGACGCGTTTTTACACACACACACACACACACACACACACACAGTCAGAGCTTCAGTGTGTGGACAATCACTGATTAACACACCTGTCTTACACCTTTATACCAATGACGTCATGAATCTTGCGTTAAAACCATCCACTTGTTTTTGTTTTGTTTTGTTTTTTTCTTTTTCTTTGGGAAGCCCGGTTCAGTGTACATATTTATATACAGATAGATATAAAGGGTGTTGTAAATATACATAAATCATGCTGGAGAGAAATGCAATGTTGTGTATATGAAACAGATTTTGATATTGTATTGCTGTAATAAAACTGGTTGATTGAATTTTTCCTCGTGTGACATTATTATTATTATTATTATTATTATTATTATTATTATTATTATTATTAATCCATGTCGGGAATTATATTTCACAACCATGAAGCTGAAATAATGAAAATAAGTCTGTTTACAAATTAATATACATCATGAGTTCATAAGGAACCACAACAAAATTATTATTATTATTATTATTATTATTATTATTATTATTTATTATTATTATTATTAGACAACGTGCTCAATTTGTATAAAATTAGTTTTTATTAAAACACTTAAATGTAATGATTCACTTTGACAACTTGAGTTATAAAGGGCAGATGTAAGAGCAATAAATAAATAAATAAATAAATAATTTAATATATATATATATATATATAACCGCATCTAAAAAAAATCACTTAATAAATAATTTATGTGCTATATGGTATTTATGCCTAATAAAAGAAATAATAGTGTAATATTAAATGTAATGTGCAGTTTTGTTATTACTGTAATTGTGTATATTTGATTAAAACAAAACATTTAGCATCTATTATCCATAAACATTTATAATCCTGTCTAAACTGTGTGTATGATCTGAAGATTAATATTTCAATTAAATATTAAATTTTAAGTTAAATTTAGTGTATTTGAGTCAGAAGTATATATTATATATTAAATATTAAATATTAAATATTAAATATTATATATTATGATGCCCACGAGTCGAGCAACATGAAAAAAATCTGTATTAAAAAAAAAAAATATATATATATATATATATATATAAAGTATAAAAATCATCATACATCAAAAACATGAGTGTAAAATAAATATTTAGATATTTTTTTATATGTAAAAAATGTAATGAAGACTTTTTTTTTCTTTTTCTTTTTTTTAACGCACAGTAACTTAAGTGTAAATTTAATTGCAGGTTATAACGAGTGTGTAATTTGTGTTTGACTGAAAACTGGAGCTCCACACACTGATATACTGAGATCAGTGTACCACACACACACACACACACACACACACACACACACACACACACACACACACACACACAGCTGCTCCACAGATATTGATTGATTTCCGGTCTCTAATTTTTTAATGCATTTTCATCTTTTCTCCATGTTCCTGTTTTTTTCCTGAGTCGAGTCAGGAAAAGACTCACATGCACACACCCCATAGTGCTGTTCGCGCGCTAGAATGAATCACACTGTCCTTTCAATAGCGCTGGACTGATAATATTAGCTTTAATCATCTTAAATAAAATAAATAAAGGTGTCAGAAAGCTTCAGTCAGCTGTGAGTGAAGCACAAAAACACCGGAATACTGTACATCTTGCTGAAGCTGAATCATGCGCGAGATCCTTCACGGTGGAAGAAAAAAAACCTGCTTCAGGAAATAAAGAAAAGAAAAGAAAAGAAAAAAAGAAAATAGAAACTAGCTGTAAGGAGGGAACCTTTCTGCTGATACAGATACAGCAATGAGCTTTACTGAGTGTCATTTCTAATGTGTTTGATTGTAATATATATGTTTATATGTTTATTTATTCATACAACAACAACAACAACAACAATAATAATAATAATAATAATAATAATAATAATAATAATAATATCCCACTTTCTTATTGTTGTCCTTCATCTATTTAAAATTAATTAGAGACCAGTTGTGTGTGGTTAAGTTTTTATTTTATTTTATTATTTTTTTTTTTATTATTATTATTATTATTATTATTATTATTATTATTATTTGTTTGTTCGTTTTTTTATAGTTTATATGTTTATATATGTGTAGCTTCTTATCCAATGAATTTGGAGTGCGGATTCTCTCTCTCTCTCTCTCTCATACACACACACACACACACACACACACACACACACACACACACACACAGTGTAATAATAATAATTAATAATAATGACCTACGCGCATGTTTTAACTGGGGGCGGTTTATTTTTATTCATCTGTGTCGAGAGGATTTGGTCTTCAGAGCTGAAAATAAATAAATAAATTAATTAATTAATTAAAAAAAAAAAAAAAACACAACAAGAGGTTGTGCACTCAGGATGAAAAGCTAGCTTTTTTTTTTTTTGCTGTTTTAACGAGTTAACCTGGACATTAAATAGCATGTGAGAGACGCGCGCGCGTGTGTGTGTGGCGTGTGTGTGGCGTGTGTGTGTGTGTGTGTGTGTGTGTGTGTGTGTGTGTGTGTTTCAAATGAATCTTTCTTTAATGAGATTTTGGGAAGCTTTAATGCTTTAATCACATTTACAGCAACATTTCTGGAGGCTTTTTAAAGGATCTACTGGAAGAAGTCTTCCCTCGTGCAGGTTTAGGTGTTATTACCTTTACATTTTTATTCCATAATAAATATAATGTATGTATATATATATATACACACACACACACACACACACACACACATTTAGAAGACATCTTTAGCAGGTGTGCTAGCTGTGCTGAAGCAGATTTGTGTCCTCATGTTGTCCTTGCGTGAAATCCTCCCTCGGGTTGAGCTTTAAAGCGCGTTGATTGGCTCGTGCTCGGAGGCATTCCATGTTGCGCATTGCTTTGCATTGCACTTATCTACCTACCTACATGCATGCATGCAAAAAAAAAAAAAAAAAAGAGAAAGAAAGAAAGAAGGAAAGAAAATGAAGCATCACACACACACACACACACACACACTCTTGAGTCGGAGTGGAGAGAAGGAGAGAAGGCACGCGGTCAGGAAGAAGGGATTCTCCATCCGGAGTCACGAGGATTTAGACTGAAAAATAAATAAATAAATAAATAATAATAATAATAATAATCTCAATTTTTTTTAAAAATTTAAAGTAGAAATGAGCGCGTGGTGACTGAGCGATGCGGCTGAAGTGGTGGTGATGGTGATGGTGGCGGTGGCGGTGATGATGATGATGATTATGAGGATGAAGATGATGATGATGATGAATCAGTCTCCAGCCCCGAGCTTCTCCATCCGCTCCATCCTGGGCACCGCGGCGGAGAGCGCGAGGCAGGACGGCGGGAGCGGAGGTGCAGGAGCAGGTGGAGGTTCGGGTGGAGGTGCAGGTGGAGGTGGATCGCGTGCAGCAGCGGCGGCGGCAGCAGCATCAGCGGCGGCGGTGGTGTCGGTGTCGGTGGCGCAGAGGAGGCGCGCGCTCTCGGTGTCCTCGGACGGCTGCAGCGCTGAGGAGGAAGAGTGCGGCGGCGCCGAGTGTTTCTGCAAACTCCAGCACACACTCTGCTCCAAAACCCGCCCGAGTGAGTGCATCTGATATTAATATTTACAGCAAAAAATATTACACACTCATACACACACACACACACTCACTCACACTCTCGGGTGATTTTTTACGATTTTCACCACGACACCAAGATCCAAAACTCTGAGCCCTTCTGCATTCTTTTTCATTAGAAACGACAAACATTCACACCATCAGCTGAACCACGTGACGGAAAAGTAGGAGCTCTGAAACATTTACATGAATTTCAGAAAGGATGTTGTTTATGTTGTTGTTGTTGTTGTTGTTGTTGTTGTTGTTGTAAATACGACAACTTTGTGTAAAACTCTGATATTAGATCAAATCCACCAGTTTCCAGAAGAGATGAGACTCTTCAGATCTTAGAGGAGTTTTCATGAGCAGCGTCACACACTTGCTTTGATTAAAAAAAAAAACAAAACAAAAAAAACATAGAAATAGTGCAGAATCAGAAATAGTACACATTTTACATATACAAGATATTAATCATTTCATTTCTTTTGATTTAATTGTTTAAAATTAATAAAAAAAATATTTAAAAAATTCAAAATTCTGAAACTGTTTGTTTTAAATGAAAGAAAATCCCCCCAATCCAACTTTTCAAACATTATGTTCATTATTTAAATGTCTCCAATAACAAAGAATAACATTCTAACTATTTACTGAAGCCAAAGCTCTTTTAGTTCCTGAATCTTGCACCAAACAGAGCAACATATCAGGTCTAATGATTTACACATGATTTATAGACTTGTTCTTGAGTTCTTGAGATTGAGATGAAACTCCTTCAATTCACAAGAACTCCGTAATAAATATATTAACGCTGATCATCTGGCTGGTGATTTCCATCACTGGAACTGGACCGAAATGCTCATGAAAGAAATCATGGACCTCCTGGCTGTTCGGACCCCCGGGGTTCCCCGGACTCCACGTTCAGATCCACTGCAGTGTGGAAGAGGAATTTTCTACACCGGATTATAATCCGGAAAAATCTCGGAAAGCACAATGACATAGTTTCAGTTTTAGGGAAAAAAAAAAATTTAGTTTGAAGAAAAAAAAAATGTATAAAAAAAAGTGTTTCAGGATTGTCAAGTGGGTCCAGACATGGTAGAGTTACCACTGTTCATAAAGCACACACACACACACACACACACACACACACACACACACACACACACACACACACACACACACACACACACACACACAGTTTTAATGATCAGTTGGAAACTCATCACTCTTTAGAGAAATGCTCTACTTTTAATCGTCTGTTTTTGTTTATTTGATCGAATCCGCCTTCATTTTAATTCTGTTTTCAAAACTAACCAATGTGATCTTATTATTCTTATTCTTCTTATTATTATTATTAATGCTCATATATATGAAATAATGTCTTAATTAATAACATTCATATTATTAGCAGCGTGATCCTGGTGATCAGGGTACAGTGCGCTCTGAGTAATAAAGTTACCAAACGGTACTTTTGCTCGTCTCCAGTTCAGGATCATCGAGCGTGAATGTTTAGTGTGTATCCTTCACCTGGGAAGGTGCTCGTGGCGCTTTTAGAATAAAGCTGTAAAGGTTTAATCATCTTTTTACGCTCCAATGAAACGTGAAACACACACACTAGCAGCAAGCAGCACGTCGGTGACTTTACTCACAGTGTGCGTCATGTCCTTCAAAACAACAACCACATGAACAACATAAACATGAATCTAACTGTAAAGTAATTTGAACAAAAACTAGGATTTTTTTAATAAAAAGTGTTGATGGAAAATGTTCAGATCTTGACAGAGTATCTGGTTTGTGTTCTGTGAGAGAAAAAGATAAAAAAAATATATAAAAGAACAGGTTTTATTCAGAAAATAAATCAATCTGTGGTGCAGCCGTAAGTTTGATTATTTAATCTTTCAGAACCAGGGAAACATTTGTGCTGCCATGATGAACTGAAGAATATCTTCCCATCGTAGATGTTCACGCTACACGAAAAGCTTCTCATGGCAACGACAAATACGATTAAACAAAACCGCCCTGAAATGTTGTTTAGGAGACGAAACTCTGAACATTTCAGTTCACCGAGGTCCCAAATCACCATTAAACACGAGCAGGCTGATGATCCTTCAGTTAAATACTATTTCTTAAAGTTTTTTTTTTACTAAAAATGCAAACTGATTTTCCCAACAATAAGATAAACAACCACTTTTACAGACGAGAATCATTTTATAACCTACAGCACGATATGAAGGACACTTTAACCCTGAAAAGTGTTCTGAAAGTGTTAACTGTGAAATTAAAATCAACTTGTTTCCCCTCACGATCTTTATCACAAACGGTCTGCATTTTGACCAGAAATGAACATTCTGATCCTAATTTTAAAATAAGTACGATTAAAATAATTATATTGCTATAAGATCTAAAATCAGCTGGACTTGTAGCGATTAAACAGAACTGTAACAGTAACAGTGAGTGGTGATCGAAGGTCCAAAGTCCTTGAGTAAACTGGGGACCAAAAGGGAACTAGTACCCAAGAAAGAAAGGGTACTAAAGCTGTACAGGTCCTTAGGGCCTTTCGCACCGCGGGAACCTTTTCATAGTACCTGAACTAATTGTGGAACTACCCGCTTTTGGGTGTTTTCGCTCCTCCGGAACTGGGTGTGATTTTAGTACCTTCCTTTTTCGAGAACCAGATGAGCTCCTACTGCGGAGCAGCGTCTCACCATCACAGCTGGTGCTGTCCGTGACCATAACTATCCAGTAGACGCTGACTGGCCAAACGCGTACGAAAACGCCGTCACCCGCCATGATTTAAAACGCCGTGTAAACACACCGTAGTGTCGACTTATTTCGCAAGTATGGAGACCAGCGATAGACGGACGGACGCTGAAGTGCAGCACGGCTCCGATCACGGCGTCCTCCATCCTCCGCTTGTTCACGTCGTTCTTCTTCGTTTGCGTCGTTGAACGCCGCACACAAATGACGTCGCTGTCGACCGGCTTACGTCACTTCCTGGCGCCCGCTGACGGTGCGAATGCAACCCTTTAAACGGTGCTGGGAAACAGTTCACGCAAAATCGCCCAGGACTTTAGTACCGTACATTTAGTTCTGGGACTAAAGCGGTGCGAAAGGCCCTCTTGCCACTGCAGTGCTACGCTTATCTCTTGTACCTGTAATGTGTAGGCTTACCTTATAGAGTAACTCTACGTTCACACTAGCTGCTCGCGTCGCTTGTAGCTTGGCTCTTGTGGGCGTGAACTGACTGCTACTGTTGTCGCATGTGGGCGTGGCTTGTCTAGCATTTTCTTAGTTCTGACGAGAAATGGTAGTAGCTCTACATAGCTTCTAAAGCGAATTAGTTAAAGATAAATTAAATTAGCTTGTGTGATTTACATGCTACGTGATCGTCATACTAGCTTCGCTCTCCAACTAGTTTAGCAAAACAAGCCAACTATACTCGCTACATACACTCACCAGACGCAAAAACGATCTCTGCTACTTCCTTCCGAACCTTATTTTTCTTCGTAATGTCTCTGTACACATTTATCGAGAGATCGTATATGACGGGAGAAGATTAAGCTACAGTTATTCTTCCATTTTTATGAGAACTAATAGCAGGGGAACTGAAGAAACATCAGACTACACGTGACACGTGACGTAGGATCGGTCCGAGGAATCGTTCGAGCCAATCGTTTGGATTTGTCGCTTTACAGCGTCATACCTAATTTGCGTAAAATAGAGAAAATCGCATGTTGTTTTGTCGCCCTCTGTAGAGTAAAAGTTGAAATCTACACTACATGTACCTCTTTAGGTAAAGGATACGCTCTAAAGGTACAGTGCTGGAGCTGAAATTTCTACTAGCGCCCCCTGGTGTTGTTGAACATGCAATAAATTTATAAAGAAATATTATTAGCCTAATTGTTGTTGTTTTTTATTTCCACACCGTGTCTCCTAGATGCTACAGTAACCAAACCCTCACCAGAAGGGAAAGAGCGCACGCTGCACAGCTGCACCAAGAGTAATAAAGATGACCAAAGATCAGCGAGTCCATGCAGTGAGAAGCGCACTGACGGCGGCGCCGATGACAAGTCCAGCGGTGGAGACACAGCGAAGAAGAAGACACGCACGGTGTTCTCGCGGAGCCAGGTGTTCCAGCTGGAGTCGGCGTTCGACGCTAAGCGGTACCTGAGCAGCGCCGAGCGGGCGTGTCTGGCCTCCAGCCTGCACCTGAGCGAGACGCAGGTCAAGACCTGGTTCCAGAACCGGAGGAACAAGTGGAAACGGCAGCTCGCCGCCGAGCTCGAGGCCGCGCACGTGGCTCACGCGGCTCCCTCAGCCGCTCGGACTCTGGTCGGGATGCCGCTGGCTGGATTCGGTGTTCCCATGCCGAGATCTGCTGCTTTTCCGATGTATTATCCCGGAAGTAATGTTCCGGCATTTCCTCTGTACAGTCTTTACAGTAACATTGACTGCTGAGGTGGACGTTAGATGGATGCTGTGGTGAAGAGGGTGTGTCTACAGACAGAGACCAGTGGGTGTGTCTTTGAGAGGGTTTGATGGGCGTGTCTTTGAGAGGGGTCGATGGGCGTGTCTTTGAGGGGGGTCGATGGGCGTGTCTTTGAGGGGGGTCGATGGGCGTGTCTTTAAGTGGGTTTGATGGGAGTGTCTTTGAGAGGGGTCGATGGGCGTGTCTTTGAGCGTGACACTTGGTGTGTCTTTTAGTGGGACAGATGGACGCGTTTGAATGGGAGACAGATGGGCGTGTCTTAGATTCAGAAAAAGAGGACGTGTCTTTGTGCTCATGTATGGACTCATGGATAAACCTTTCAAAAAACATTCTCTCAGGTCATGAGGTTAGCTCATGTTAGCTAGTTGGCTAACAGAATGTATATATGCGTGGCAATGAATACTTGAAGTCTTCAATATATGGACACGCCTACATTCTCACCCAAGGGTCTTAAAGACCGCCCACTCAGAGCTGCCCTCAATTCCATATATGGGCTCAAAGACACACCCACATCCCCATCTATAAGTCTTAAAGATCCACCCACTCAGAACTCCCATTTTTCATTACGGACTCAATGACACGATTTCTCTGGTCTCAGATCTGCAGACACACCTTATGGGCCATGGTTGCCTGGCAACCATGATAAACAATGTAAAAAAAAAAACATCTAGACTATAACTAGCAACTCTACTTACAAAATCATACCATCTTTAAATATGTTATAAATAATGGCTCTCTTCTGTCTCTGTATTCAATTTTTAAAAATATTTTAAAGACGTCTCACGCTACACCCCGTTTACACTACTCCATGGGACGATCCGTTTCCATAGCAACAAAGAAGCAGATGATGGTGATGTGGTTGGAGTTTGTTTGATTTTGTAAAAATGAAGACAAAAATAAAAGGTTCCTACTTTACAGTTCTACTGAAAATGACTCAAACAAGAAGCTAGGATTAAGAATTTAATCAGATACATGATATTTTCTCTTCTTCTTCTCCTCCTCCTGCACTTCATCAGCCATCACCTGGACATCGCGGAGCTCGGAGTGTAGCTAGCTAGCTAGTAGCTTAAAATGCATGATCCTGATTGGCTGATCCTGCTTCCGGCCAATAAAACGTGATTAAACGATATAAGAGACGTGGCGCTTAAACGTGGAGAAATCGTAACGATGACTTCGTCAACCGTTTATGTAACTTATAACGTTACAGCGCATTTACCGCTCAAAACTTTTCTTTTTTTTTTTTTTTTTTAAACACGTGCAGTTTGTGTGTTATTTTAAACAACTACGAATAAACATTTGGAAATAAAGTGTTTGAGGATGAAATCTCCCTCACTGACTTCCAGCGATTATATCAGCGTCATCTACAGATAGCTAGTCTGTTGTAGTTTAGCTTAGCTTAATAACAAAGTAGCTAATGTTAGCATAGTTAGACTTAAGGTTCAGGTCAATCAGTATAGCTGATGCGTCATTATAACTAGCTTATATATTTGATATATATATATATATATTTTGTGTTTGGCTGGAAATTAACGTCACTAATAAATGACTTACTCTCTAAAAAAAAAATGGTGAAAATGAAATTTCCCGTGACGTCAGTACCGCGATCTCTCCACTCCAGGACGTTCTCACAAACACAGGAAAGGCGAAGCTCCTCAGTTTAAACACGGAAATGATAATGTATAACGCTAAAGCTGTATTATCTGTATTACTAGCATAAATACATCTCACCTCCTTTTACGCATTTGTTCTCTCAATAAACTCATCTGGGTCTGGAATCACACACACACACGTTTCACACACACACACACACACACACACACACACACACACACACGTGTAGTGCAGTAAAGACGTTTCTTCGTTTTTTTTTTTTTTTTTACGTTCTCGCCTTTTACATTGTTCTTTAAAGTGCTTTAAAGTATTTCTATATACTGATTTTATAGATTAGCATTTTCTACATTAGCACTTAGCCTTCCAGGTTACAGCCTTTAGGATTGTGGGATTTGAGACACAGATCATCATGACATGATTTATTTTATTCTTAAAGCATGACACTTCCTTATATTCTCACTTTTATTATTATTATTATTATTATTATTATTATTATTATTATTATTATTATTATTATACCAAGCAAAATACAGCTTTAAATGCTCATTTGTATTTGTTATGTTACTAATCTGTAAATAAATCTGCTTTAAGAAGTTTCAGGACTGTGTGTTTTATTACAAACAGCCTTTATTTATTTATTTATTTATTTATTTATTTATACATTTTATTTCATTTTATTTCATTTTATTCTAATTTATTTTGCATGTCAGAATCAGTTTAATATTTTTTTGTTATTAAATTTACCACAATTTCCCTAAATTTTGTAGGGAAAAACTATACTTTTTTTTTTTTATTTACTACAAATTTTTAAAATTAATTCATTTAATAAATTATAATTAATGGCATGTTATAAATCCTCATTTATTTATATAAATTTTTTATTTTTATTATTTTTTATTTTATTATTCTATTTTATTTAGTTGCAGATTATGTCCAAGTTTATTTATTTATTTATTTATATTTGATTTCATTTTATTTTGTTTTATTATAATTTATTTTGCATGTCAGTGTCAGTTTAAATTTTTTGTTATTAGATTTACCATAATGCCCTAAATTAAAAGTTTAAAAGTTTAAAAATGCCCTAATTAGGGAAAAATATACTATTTTGTTTTCTTTATTACAATTTTTTTTATTAATTAATTAAATATTTCAATTATAATTAATGTCATGTCTTACATACACATTTATTTATATAGATTTTTAAATTTCATTTTTATTTTATTATTCTATTTTATTTAGTTTCAGATTATGTCCAAGCTGGCTTATTTATTTATTTATTTATTTATTTATATTTATTTAAATGTTTATAATACCCGTTCTATCTCTTATCTATCTAGCCGTTTCTACACGTTGCTATGCGAGCCCTGACGTAATAGGAAGTGGATAGTTTTCAACCAATCAAAAGCGCCGCGGCTACATTCAAATTTACAAACCGACCAATCAGGGCGTGGCTTGGTTTTTGCCGCGTGAGACAGGGGCTTAACAGACAGAGTAATACGGTTAGCGACGCGACTAGCCGCCGGAGCATTAGCTTAGCTTAGCTTTACTGTGTTATTAATTCTTCACATTTTTAAATAGAAAATCTTTTATTAGGAAATTCAACGGTGAGTAATGTATTACTGAAATGTGCGCTGAGACCGGAGTGGTGATTTTTAATTTATGTTTTGTTTAAATTTTGTAGTTATGCTATCAGTTTAGTTTAGCTAGAATGCTAATGCTAGCATGACTAGCCAGCAGTTATAAGCGGATGTTGATTAAAGCGTTGGATTAACCGCGATATGTTTTTAAATATCTTTGTTATTTATCACAAAATGAGACGAAAATAAATAACTACCAGTTGTATAGTCTGCTATCTATTACAGCTAGCTAGCTAGCTGGCTAAAGCTAATCCAGCTAACAGACAGCCATCTTAACTAGCCTTGCTGTATTCAATGTGTATATATATATATTTTTAATTTATACTACTTTTATTTTATAATTTTAAACGTTTTCTTAATCCATATTAATCCCGTACACAATATATGTACATGTGTAATTAATCATCAGGTAGTTAAACCTTTTTTTTGCTCCTCTTTTGCATGAACCAAGCCTTAAAATATAATATTAATTACAGATACAAACACAAAGATATGTATATAAAGGAGAGAAAGCTCTCTATCTATCTATCTATCTATCTATCTATCTATCTATCTATCTATCTATCAGTTTATCTGTTAAATACAGTGATTATACAATGATGAACTGTTTTCTGCTTTTTATTGTGCTGTACGTTTTTCTTTAAAGTGATCCTGAAATCAAAATCAGTGTTTATTATTATTTTAAAATCATCATCGTAGGGAAATCATAGGGAAATACTTTCAGATATCCTACAATTAATATATTTGATGACTCGTCTTGTGACCGTCCAATCAAATGCTCTGTAGAAGGTATAAGTCCCGCCCTCAGGGGGCGTGTCTTGTTCGAATGTCGTCGTAGCTACCACTCGGACGCGTCGGATCTCTCCCGGCGGTGATCCCGAAATCCTCCACGAAGACGCCCGTTATAAAATCTTCGCCGTGGTCCATGTTTCGTAGCTCGTGTTTGTTCGGATTCAGCGAGGAGGGGGTGTGGCCTGGCGTATCTCGAACGCTATTGGCTGTTTTTGTAATTGAAACACGTGATCAAATTGAATCAAAGCCCTCGAGACATTTCGGAGAGGATTGAAAACGAGTAACGCGGTCGTGCTGAGATTAACGTTTCCTCAGAACCCGCCGTGCGTCAGTCCGCCGGATGACGGCGTTTCTTTCGTCCTGGTGTTGCAGATGACGGGTTCGAACGAGTTCAAGCTGAACCAGGGACCTGATGACAGCATCTCAGCGGTGAAGTTCAGCCCCAACACCTCTCAGTTCCTCTTGGTGTCCTCCTGGGACTCCACCGTCCGTCTCTACGATGTCGGTGGGAATTCGATGAGAATGAAGTACCAGCATCTGGCGCCGGTCCTCGACTGCGCTTTCTACGTAAGGATCCGGGTTTTCTCAGGTGTTTTTGGGTTTAAAAAAACAAAAAAACACACGCAGGATAAACCTGTCGTGTTTTGTTTCAGGACCCGACTCGCGCGTGGAGCGGCGGACTCGACAACCAGCTGAAGATGCACGACTTGAATACGGACCAAGGTACGTCATTAACGGCGACGAAAAGCATTTCTTTAAATGTAAATAAATATTCGAAGGATAAAGAGTCGATGTAACACTTTGAGTTTTTTTAGTTTTTTTGTAATAAATAAACGACCGAGGTTTAAATTGGCGGCGAAAATTACTCTCTGTAAACCAGAGAGGTTTACAATTTCTGACCGGTTGCCATGGCAACACGGACGACACCCGAACGCTACGGAGAAAAACGATTCGCCGGAGTGAACGCTTCTTTAATCAGGTTCCTGATCAACCATGTTTTAAAAAGTTCCACTCGCAGCACTGAGATTTATTTATTTATTTATTTATTTATTCATTTATTTATTTTAAACGTTAGTGTTGGGTTGTCGTCGTCATGGCAACTAAATGACACCGCCCCCTAAGCCCAAAAGAGTTGGACGATTTTTGTGATTTATTTATTTATTTATTTTTTAAAACATCTACGTATATTTTTAGGTTTAAACGTATTAAAGTATTGTTTCTTCACGCCGATCGTTAGTGTCGAGTTGTCGCCATGACGACCAAACCGTTTTCGCTGCTTGGCTAACACACCTAGCTCGCTAAGGCTAAGTGAAAGTATCGAGGTGTGTATGGAAACATGGCGTGTAGAACTGCAGTGTTGTGTTTTTTTTTTCTTCTTTTTCCCCCCCGCGCTACAGACACGATCGTCGGGACGCACGAAGCCCCCATACGGTGTGTGGAGTATTGCCCAGAGGTCAACGTCATGGTAACGGGCAGCTGGGACATGAGCGTGAGGCTGTGGGATCCTCGGACGCCGTGCAACGCCGGGACTTTCACCCAGCCCGAGAAGGTCCCGAGCGTCCTCAGATCTCAGATCAGCAGTTCTGTCGTTCTCTCCTCCGCTCCTCCTTCACGCCCTCTCGCTGTGCCGTGTGTTCCAGGTGTACACGCTGTCCGTGGCCGGCGACCGTCTCATCGTGGGTACGGCGGGACGCAGGGTGCTGGTGTGGGACCTGAGGAACATGGGATACGTCCAGCAGAGACGGGAATCCAGCCTCAAGTATCAGACGCGCTGCATACGAGCGTTTCCCAACAAACAGGTCCGATATAGAGTTCTTTAAAAAAAAAAAAAAAAAAAAAAACTACGAAAGCGCTAACGCGTCGTAGCGTCGTCCGTCTCGGAGTCTCGCTCGAGCGATGTCTCGGGAGCGAGCGGGGAAATGTTCAGAGATGGATACGGATGCGGATCTTTTTAACCAGGAGATGAACTTCGATTGGAATTTTTCGAATTGATCCAAACAGGGTCAAGGTCACAGCAAGGTCAAATGTCTGAGGCTGCGTCCGCGTTAACCCGGAACTGCATTTTCGTTTTTAAAACGAAAACACGATCTCCGTCTACACCGGCGTTTTCAAACGTTTTCTTAAAAATACAAGAAAATACTCGTCCACACCGAAACGTCTGAAAACGCTCATGTAAGACGCTTTGGCCCGCGTCATCTCCGTCAGGCGTTTATTTATTATTTATTAATTATTTTATGCAATCGGAAGGTTGTACGAAGTGACAGCTGCAGTCCGACATCATCCACCAGCTTGTTTGTTTTGAGTTGAGTGGGTCACGTGACTGTCACGTGACTAAAAAAACCCGTTTATTTTGTTTTGTTTTTTTTAATGTCTCCGTTTTCTCACTACAACGCAAAAACTGCGTTTTCAAATTTCTCCACTCGGGAAGGCGTTTCCGAAAAGCTCCCTTTTCCGCTGGACAGAAACGTCGTCTCAGTGGACGGAAAACCGAAACGTAGAGGAAAAAGATGCGTTTTTCAGATTTATCCGGATCGACCTGGACGCCGCCTGAAACAGTCCGTCTTCCGTAGCGTCAGTATATTTTGACGGCGTTCCAGCCGTACAGATCGGTAAGCAGTCGTCGTCTTACGCCATTGGTGGTGTTTTTAACTGAAACGCTTCGCAGTTAAACTCTTTCACAAAAATATTATATATTTTTACAAAAAATATAATATCAGATACACAGTTCTGTGCAAGAGTCTCGGGAACATGTAATGAAATGCTGTAAAGACGCCTTCAAAAATAACGAAATTGAATGTTTCTACATTTTAAAAAACCCTATAAAGAGCAGTAAACAGTAATAACTGAAGCAGAGTCAGTGTTTAATGTGAGGATCCTTCGCTTTAAATAAATAAACAGGGTCTCAGGTGCAGTGTGCAGTTTGATA
>CM074985.1:22906684-22917620 GCA_037576825.1 Pangasius krempfi
TACAGCGCTACTACATCCATACAAGTGTTACTACAGCGCTACTACATCCATACAAGTGTTACTACAGCGCTACTACAAAGAAAGAAAGAAAGAAAGAAAGAAAGAAAGAAAGAAATTAAGCTTTAGTCAACCAACTAAGATGAATATATCAGAATGTCGTGTCTGAAATGTTGATTCTGCGTTTTTGTTGTTCAGATTTTAACCCTGTTCATTTCTCCCTCTCTGATATTGTAAAGCAGAAATCCGAACACTTTTTTTTTTTTTAGCTCAGGACACAAATGATCTCATGGACCATTTCAGAAAAAAAAGAAGAAAAGGTGGAGTTGCTTTTGTTGGATCTGAAGAATATAAGGATGATCTCATGGGTCTAAAGTGACAGCGCAGGGCCGAATACCTTCGAGCAATACTCACACGACTTTCTGAACGTAGCGCGATCTGAGGAATGGCCCCGCTAGCAACACGAGGCATCAGCAGCGCAGCTTCACCTGACTCAGGTGAGTCACTCTCTCTTGACCTTCTGCTCCCTCTTTTATGCAGACGGGACACAGATAAAATTTCCACCCTGTTTATATTCCCAGGAAAGTCTGGGCCATAGGTGGGCTAATTAAAAACATACTACAGCGCTGCTGAATCCTGGATGGTGATTGGTCAGAAGGTGTTGATTAATGTTCTATAACAGCAGCTCTGACAGTAGTGCAGCTGCAAATCACAGCTTGATATTAATAATACGTTATCGTTTCTATAGTAACAGCTCCTTCACGGGTTCTTGTACAGCGAACGCTCCACATAAACATATTAAAGAACATTTGAACTCATTTATCTGTGAGAAAACATTTATTTAACATTGATGGAAGGAGTCTCCAGTGTCGGTGCTCTGTAACAGTCAGAGGTAAAGCCGTAACTTTAAATTTTGGACATCTTCAAAAATAGAGGTTTTTTTTTCCAGCTTATTAACTTCAAGAGAGAGAGAAAAAAGGGGTGTTGGTGAGAGAATGACTGTTTATAGCGACTATAACATGAAAACTAACTTGTTTTATGTACGTTCCACAACATTAGATGTAACTATAAATGGATAAAAACGATCACGTCATTCTTTAATAAAATATAAATCTCCTAACTTTGATTATATTCCTGTAACAATGTGACACCGTCCTGTAAAACCACAACCCTGCCTAGAGGATGGGAATGAGTCAGAGGAGCAACAATCTCTCTGCATGATGCTACCATCACCACGCTTCACAGCGGGGAAGATTTCCTCAGGGCAATGAGCAGGATTATGTTTTTTATTAAACTTACTGCTTTGTGCCTTTTGAGCTCATCAGACCAGAGAACCTTTCCCTCCTGAGTATCCTACATGGCTTTTGGCAAACTCTAAACAGGAGTTCATGTGGCTCACCACTCTTCCATAAAGCCAGCTCTGTGAAGTGTGCAGGCTACGGTGGATCTCTGCAGGTCCTTCAGAGTTAACTTCAGGTCCTCTCGGTTGCTTCTCTGACTAATCTTCTCGTTACTCTCTCGCTGATTTTTGGTGGACGGCCTACTCCAGGCAGAGCGGCAGTTGTTGTATAATCGTTACGTTTTTATATTTAATAATGGATTTAATGTCACTTTACTGGATGTTCACACTTTGGGATATTTTTGGTAACACGATCGTCATTGATACTTTTCCAGAACTTTATCAGGGACTTGTTTTGAAAGCTCCTTGTTCTTCATGATGCAGTTTGTTTAGGTATGTTCTCTAACAAACTCTGGGTTCTTCCAGGAACAGGTGTGTCTGTATTGACTTGATATTTACAACTTTTATATCTCTTATATACAAATACTTTTTGCAGAGATTCATGACATAAAATCCCAATTAAGTCCATTTCAGCTCCAGTTTGTATCAACCCCAACCTGGTAGTCCACGTATGCAAGGTGCTGTAATACTTAAAGAATAAAAAACTTCATTGTATTTGTGTTTTATCAGAATTAAGTTGATTTCTCACATCACACCCAATCCGGAAGCCAAGCCACCACCGTGTGTGAAATTTGCTTGGAGGTAACCTATACAAGGTATTACATGCATTCAAGACCACAGACGCATCTGCGCTCAGATCACTGACTCATTCTCTAGTGTGTTGTAGATGATCTTTTATCACTTATTCTAACAAAGAAAATCATCTACAACACACTAGAGAATGAGTCAGAGATCTGAGCGTAGATGCGTTTTTAATTTCTGTGTTTCTGGACTCCATCATGTTTACACAGCGTTCATTCATTCTGAATGTGAAACACTCTGAAGTCTGGTTCATACAGCGAGCGAGGGGCCATAACTCATTACCCAGCTCTCTCTGTGTTATTATTGAGCCTTTTGGCCTTGGGCTGATCCATTTATCCGTGTGTGTGTATTTGTGTGTGTGTGTGTGTGTGTGTGTGTGTGTGCGCGACAGCCTCCAGTGTGTGTTTGCTGCCTGGCAGAGCCGGAAGCACAGCATGCTTTTTATTTATCGATCTTCATACTTCGCAATCGTCTGACGTGTGTCACATTGTGAAACATTATGCGTGGTTAATGAAGCTGCTGTAAAGATGGATGCCGCCTGCTCTCTGGGCTTTTTTTGGTAAATGGTCTGCTTTGAAAAAGACCTGTCCAAACACCACCGTTCCTGTTATGATGTATCGTCAAGTTTAACTGGAGTTGTCTGATGTTCTTATTCACATATCTAGACATTTTAGTGCTTCACCTTCTGCCACATCTGACTCATAATCATCATAATTAAATGATTAATTAAACGAATAATTATCCGAATATTTATTTCTGATGCACATCAAGAGGAAGCCTATATCTACATTATATACTGTATACTATCTATATTAAAAACATATACAGGGGCCGAGAGGCCACGCCCCCTTCACTGGGACTGACAGGTATAGAGTTCTGGGGTTAAAATTTATGAGAACACTGTTGCTAGGCAACTGTAAAGTATGCACGCTGAGCACAAACTAGCTAATGACTTAGCTAAGGTTAATGATTTAGCTATCAAGTTCATAGCTATTAAGTTTATAATATGAACATAAATCGTCCAGAATATCAACATTTCCCTCAGATGTGTTGGTGAATCAGTAAGAAAAGCCTCCATATGACGCAAATTATAACTCTGACTTTTTAATGTTGTAAATATTCTAAAAGCAGACTGTTCACGTGGAATTATCCTGTTAACACAGTAAAAAACAACCGTATTTGACTGTTCTGCTAACTCTAGACTACGGCTAATAATTAAGCTAGCTAGCATCTAACGTTTTAAATATATCTTTATAAAGATAGTATAAAAATACAGTGCTGGTGGAAACAAGAAAAAAAGACAATCCATGATATCAACATTTACCTCAGATGTGTTGGTAAATTACTAAGAAAAGCCTCAATACAACTAAGATGACAGTGTAATTACACTTAGCACTCAACTGCTAACTCAAATTACATCTCTTTCAGTGGTGTTACGAATACCGCAAGAGAAGACCATTCCTATGGAATCTTCATGTTAATACAGGAAACACATAATTGCATTTGACTATACAGCTAGCTCTAGGCTAAAGCTATTACGCTAATAAGCTAGCTAGTATTTAAAGCTTTTAAATGCCTTCAAAAAATTACATACAAACACAGTGACTGTAGAAATGAGAACAAAGCAACTCGGCATATCAACATTTACCTCAGATGTGTTAGTAAATTGCTAAATTAGGTAATTGGGAAGTAATGTTGTGAATACCTCAAGAGAGGACAGTTCATGACCAATGCTCGTGAAAACACATAACCATATTACACTGTACTGCTAAGTCTAGACTGAAACTAATAGCTAACTTAGCTGGCACCTAAGACAGTATACAAGTGGAAATGGGAAAAAAAAAATCCAGGATATCTACATTTACCTCAGATGTGTAACTAAAATTACACTGTAATTACACTTCGTATTGAACGCTAACTCAGGTTGCGAGTCTGTCAGTGATGTTGGAAATTTCTGACTTTTAAAGCTGTGAATATTATAAGAGCAGACCGTTTATGAAGAACCTTCATGTAAACATAGTTAACACACAATCATATTTGACTGTACTCTAAACTAATGCTAATAATTTACCTCAGATGTGCTGATAAATTCCTAAGAAAAGCCCCTATACGACTAACATTACACTATAATTATACTTAGCATCGAATGCTTGGTTCAGTTCGGCCATGTTGAACTGATATGTAGTTACTTGAGGTAATTTATTTCACACTGCCTGTGTTCTCTGTTCAAATGAAGAATACGAAGTGCGGGATAATAGGACTCCATCGCTAAGTCTCTCTGTGACTGTACTTGACCTGTTTACCAGGCCGAGCGATCGCTTCGTGACCCACTGCCTCAATTAACGGCTCACTCTGTGTGAGCCACAATGAGCAGGATGTGATCACAAAAATGAAACGGCAAATAAAGAGCAGTGAAAAATGGCCGAGCGTGAAGAGCGCGTCTCACTGTGAGGCGCTGAGGAGGAGGAGGAGGGGGGGGGGAGGTGGTGACGCTGAATAGAGCTGTGAAAGAGGCTTTCAACAACGGCCACGAAATGAGCTTCATAAACGAGGCCTCTTCTGCTCCATAATGCACTGCACTCGAGAGAGAGAGAGAGAGAGAGAGAGAGAGAGAGAGGTAGAAAGAGTGAGGTTAAATGTGGAAAATAGAAAGAGGGAGGAAAAGAGAGTGACAGTGAGAGACAGAGAGACAGATAATGAGAGAGATAAATGGGAATAGATAAAGAGGAAGACAGACTGCGAGAGAAATAAATTAAGACAAAGAGAGGGAGATAAAGTGAGAGAGACAGGTAGAGACATATAAACAGATAGACAGATGGAGAGAAAGATAAGCGAGGCAGAGAGAGAGAGAGAGAGAGAGATTGAATGGGGAAAACGGAAATAGGGAGGAAAAGAGTGACCATGAGAGAGACAGAGAGAGAGAGAGAGAGATTAAACTGGAAGACAGACAGACAAATAAAGTAAGACAGTGTGAGGTACAGACAAAGACAGAAATAAAGCAAGATAGACAGATAAAGTGAGACAGACAAACAGAGAGAAAGATGAAAAGAAAGACAGAGAGAGAGGTGGAGAGGAGGTTGAGAGAGCTAGAAAAGAGGGGTTGAATTGGGAAAATGGAAAGAGGGAGAAAACGAAAGTGATAGTGAAAGAGAAAGAGATAATGAGAGAGATAAAGAGAGAGAGACAGAGAAATAGAACCAGATAAAGAAGAGGACAAATAGTGAGACAAATTGAGTGAGACAGCAAGAAATACCAAGAGAGAAAGATAACGTGAGGGACACGGAGACAGATAAAATACGACAGATGAAGAGACAGACAGATGAAGAGAAAGACAGCAAGACAGACAGAGAGAGAGAGAGAGAGTGGTGGAGAGAGGCAGAAAGAGAAAGACTGGCAGACAGAATATAGAGGAAAATAGAGTGATTAATGAAAGAAATGAAGAGGAAAGACAGTATGGATGAAGGACAGACAGATAAATGGACACAGATAGACAGATGAAAAGATAGCTATCTAGGCAGACAGATGGGTACAAAGATATAGAAAGACAGAAATTCTGACAGATAGAAACACGTGTGAGAGAGATAGAGAGGAATAGAAAGAGAGGAAGAAGGAGTGAAAGAGACAGATGGAAAGAGAAAAGGTGGAAAGAGGTGGAAAGATAGTATAGAAATGGAATGGAATGAAAGAGGAAAAAACAGTGATGAAAGAAAGAAATGAAGGGGGGCAGTGAGGCAAAGAACAAGCACAGAGGGAAGGATAGATAGACAGAGAGTGATAAAGAGAAACAGATAAAATGGGACTGATATAGAGAGAGACAAAGAGAGAGATAAAATGAGACAGGGATAACAAGAGATAGACATAAAGTGAGACAGAGTAAGTTAGACAGATAACGTGAGACAAATAAAGACGGAAACAGAGAGAGACAGATAAGGAGAGATAAAGAGAGGTAGATAAAGTAAGAGAGACAGATAGAAAGAGAGATAAAGTGAAATGCAGATAGACAGATAGATAGATAGATACATAGATAGACTTTATTGATCCCCAAGGGATTTGGGTGCTACATCAGAAAAATGGATAAAGAGAAAGGCAGAGATATAGATAAAGAGAGAGAGATAAAGTAAGACAGAGACAAAGCGAGATAGAGACAGGTAGATATATAAAGATAGAAAGATAAAGAGAGAGCAACAGATAAACAGAGAGAAAATGAGACAGAGACAAAGAGTGATAGAGAAAGACAGATATATAGAGACAGATAAAGAGAGAATGACAGATAAACAGAGAGAAATTGAGGTGGATACAGAGATAGACAGATAGAGTGTGACAGATAAATAGAGAGAGATAAAGTGAAACAGAGAGAGTGAGACAGCAAGAGTGAAACAGAGAGAGTGACACAGAGGGAGTGACACAGAGAGTGACATTGAGAGAGTGAGACAATGAGAGAGTGAGACAGCGAGAGAGTGAGATAGTGAATGTGCCAGTGAGAGAGTGAGACAGTGAGTGAGACAGCGAGAGAGTGAGATAGAGAGACAGCAAGCGAGTGATACAGTGAAAGAGTGAGACAGAGACAGCGAGAGAGTGAGATAGAGAGACAGCAAGCGAGTGATACAGTGAAAGAGTGAGACAGAGACAGTGAGAGAGTGAGATAGAGAGACAGCAAGCGAGTGAGACAGCGAGCGAGTGAGACAGTGAGAGAGTGAGACAGAGAGAGAGTGAGACAGAGAAACAGCAAGCGAGTGAGACAGCGAGCGAGTGAGACAGCGAGAGAGTGAGACAGAGAAAGAGCAAGCGAGTGAGACAGCGAGCGAGTGAGACAGCGAGAGAGTGAGACAGAGAAACAGCAAGGGAGTGAGACAATGAGAGAGTGAGACAGCGAGAGAGTGAGACAGAAACAGCAAGCGAGTGAGACAGTGAGAGAGTGAGACAGCGAGAGAGTGAGACTGGGAGAAAGTGAGACAGCGAGAGAGTGAGACAGGGAGATAGTGAGACAGGCTGGTGGGGAGGAACACAATAGAGCTGAACACTGGGCCTCATTCAGTGCAGTAATTGGCAGAGTGGCTTCATTTCACACACTGATTTGCTGCCTCTTGTCCTGCGAAGGCTTTAACAAGTTTGATGCGTGTAATAGAGGATGGAGGGGCGTCTATTCTTCCCCTGAGCGCCCGCTCTCTTCCCCTCATTCTCTCCTCTTCTCTCTCTTCTTTCCTTTTTAATGCTGCATTAACCGGATTCTCTACTCTTCTTTGTAAACACTCAAAAAAAAAAAGCCCAGCTCCTTTAATCATTCGTCTGCTGGATGAACAAGTTCGTGCTTTTTTCCTCTCGCACAATGGGAGAAAAGGTGGAGGTGAGACAAAATTTAGTCACATCTGTATCTAAAAGCCCCTCTGAATGCTTTTGTTGGCTTTAATGAAATGGCAGCGGTGTGCGATGGACGATGGGGTGGTGGTGGTGTAGGGGGGAGAAAGGCTCGTCATCTTTCATCAACCCGGCGCTAGATGGATCAGAAGGAGGGCGTAAAAAGCCTCCGCCAAAATCACTGCATTTCCCCACAATAGCACACGTCTGTGCAGGGAAAATACATGAAAAGGTGTTTTTGAAAAGGAAGGCACATTGTAATCATGCATTACTTAGCCCATAACCTTTTAATAAATCCATTTAGGAGAGAGAGAGCTGTGCACTTAGCAATGGTATCGATTTATTCGGAGCCGTTTGGTGGAAACCTGTCAGGACTTAGCGTTGATTAGCCCAAGTGTGTTTTTTACTTTTGATAAATCTAGTCAGGTTTTTAGGATGGTGTGGCCTACTTACTGCACTAACCTAATACTCAGATAGGATTGTAGCTTTGGGTTTAGAGGAATTAAATTTATACCATTAACCCCTTTATACAAATATAGACAACCTGCCAACCTCGGAGGAGATGTTTATTTAATATTTACAGAAGGAGTTTCCAGTGTCAGCGCTTTTTTTTTTTTTCTGACATCTTCAGGACAGAAGAGTTTATGCTTTAGGGTTTCTCAGTAACAATGACAAGCTGAATTTTTTGTCTTCAAGAGGTAGAAAAAAGAGTCCAGTGAGGGAACAACTATCTATAGCTGTCAATGCTTTAATGTTAATACTTTAAAATCAAAAGATTCCAATATGCCAGCTGTAGTATTATAGGACTTCTTGTGTTGAAATAAACCTAGCCACTGATGCCCACATTCTTCCCAGAGGAACCCAAAGACCATCGTTGTGTCTGACCGACTGTCGACATCTCTGAAAGGTCATGACACCGAGCAGAACGAGTGTGGATAAAATCGAAGAAGGTCATCTGCATAGGTTACCTGTGAACTCTAAAGTGACCTGTTGTGTCCACTCTTTCACATCTGGCGTGTGAGGAAGACTCCAGACCAGGTTCAACCCTTCTGTGGTTCAAGTGCCAGGTCTTCGCTGGCCAGGTCAAGGCGGTGACCTTCGACCTTTGAGTCAGGAGTGACCATTTGCACCATGGCAGACTGGGTTCAGGCTTCCGAGGTCATGAAATGGGTCACGAAGGGGTCACTTATTCGGGACAGGACCGAAAGATAGGAGAACCTTTCTCACCTGAATGTGTCTTCAATGACTGAGTCATCGAAGTAGCACTCTTGATTTTATTTTGTTAGTTATCAAACACAAAATTGTACTCAGTTTCATGGTTAAAGGGGAGCATTAAAGTACAGGGATGTACTGGCTAAACATCAGGAACTCAGGAGATCCTGATAAAGTCTTGAAATGTCTAAGAAATGTATGAAGTAAACTGTTTAGTAACAATCTTTTTAGAAAATTCATAAACAAATGCAAACTATGAAGAGATCTCTTTCCAATAATGGCACTGGACAACTGAATTTCTGGAGTGTACTCTGTCCACTGATGCAAACCGGTGCACGTGTAACAACATGCCCCAAAGAAACGCAGCCACACAAGAAAGCAGAAAATGAGCTTTTGTAGCTTTGAAGTTCCATCGACACGCACTGAGAGTCACGTTTGGGACAAAACCGTGTGCAGAGGTCAGATGGGGTCATGAAGGGACGCTGATTGACCCTATTTTAGCTCAATATCCTGTCTGAGTTCCTCCATGAACAGAGGCAGCCTTGATCCAAACTCCGGAATCAGATTGATCCTTGGTCCGAATGCGGATCGGATTTCAGCTTCGCTTGTTGCTCCTGCGTTTGCTTCTGATCTCAGGTGACATTTCGTCCCTTCACCGACGTCCTGCGCTGGACCCTACAGAGTCGCCTTTGTCCCTGAAATCACTCAGCCCTCAAAATTTGGGCTAATAGAAATATGGCTTATTTAAGAAGCAGACATTCCCCGAGCAGGACAGACCTGCTGATGGACAGCCTGGATTCCTCTCAGCTAGGCATATTCTGATAACGAATTCATTTCACAAATACCGACAAATCATTTTTCAAGGGTTATGATATAATCACAAAATAATAATATGTTTACTTATATATATTTTTTTACTTATATTTATAGTATGGATGGGACAACTTGTACTCCTTAGTCAGGGGGAAGTTTCCCACAAACAGAATGAAAGAATTCCCTTTGTTGGGAAGAATACGGGTGGTGTTGCCTTCAAATATGGTCAAATTTGGTCAAAATAAGGAACCTTAGAAGACAGATGCCCTCAAGCTTCTTCCCAAATGACACACATAAGTAGACCCTAGGGATAGACAAGAGTACTTGAGCACTCACAATAGACAAGAATGATCAGTTACAACAACCGAACAAATGAGTGAATGAACATTTATCTTGAAAATTTATTAATGACATTTTATTACGAGATTCACTGCAAGATCAGCCAAACACCACTTCCTCCGGGAATTCGGCAAATTCACTTATTTCCTTTGTCAAATATTTGAGCAGTTGTAATCACCAAAACAAACACACCCCAATCAGACACAATATTTGATGGTTATGGTACACCACTTGTCTGATTAAAGGCACTCAGCAAGTTCCTCAGATCACAGTTTATCCTGGGTGTTTATGGATAAAAGTCCAATTTTAATTGGACACTTAGGGTTTGGAATATAAGTCAGTGACTGACACTTTAGCTAAATTCTTAGGTCCCTGAATTCCAGACCTGTCGTCCTCTGAGAAATGTCCAACTCTTACAGAGTCGCCTTTGTCCCTCAGCTCACTCAGTCCTCACAATTTCGTCTGACAGAACCAGACGCTCTCCGAGCTCAACAAAGCTGCTGATGGACAGTCTGGATTCCTCTCAACATTCATCAGCTCCTTCATAACACAGTCTTTATCCTCAGGGATTCAATTCTAGTCTGAGTGACTGTTTTTCACTTCTTCTTGATTCTTTCCTCACTGCATTGTGACAATGTGAGCAACTCTCGCTGAGTCACGAGAGCGAAATTTTCTCACTGTGTTTGAGGCGTAGCAGGGCAATAAAGCTGCAGGTCTTCAACAGCGATGTGAAGTCAGTCCTCCTTTAGTGGTGAGAAACCTGGAAGGTTGATGAGCAGTTTGTAGGTCTTTTCCTAATCAGACATGGTTTCAAGGCAGAAGTTAAGGATGGACGTTGTTGATGAAGATCTACTGCTTCTGTTTGAGAAGGTTGCTGACCTTTGAGGTTTCTCTCTGTGTTGGAGGTATAGTGAGTAGGTGATAAATATGGACTATCATTGAATGCGGCTAAATGACTCCACACTTAGCAGGGCAATAAAGCTGCAGGTCTTCAACAGCAATGTGAATTCAGTCCTCTTGAACTAATGAGAAACCCTGAACGTTAAGACATTCTCAACCAAAAGCTGCAAATCTTCATTAACAAGTGCCTAAGGTCCATCCTTAATTCAATTCAGTTTTATTTGTATAGCGCTTTTTACAATGTCATTGTCTCAAAGCAGCTTTACACAAACAAAAAAA
>CM074985.1:22927380-22939880 GCA_037576825.1 Pangasius krempfi
CAATATCTCCAACATCAGGACAACCTCATATTCATCATCAAACCAATATCTCCAACATCAGGACAACCTCATATTCACCTTCACACCAAACTGTCCAACATCAGGACAACCTCATATTCACCATCACACCAATATCTCCAACATCAGGACAACCTCATATTCACCTTCACACCAAAACCTCCAATGTCAGGACAACCTCATATTCACCTTCACACCAAACTGTCCAACATCAGGACAACCTCATATTCACCTTCACACCAAACTGTCCAACATCAGGACAAACTCATATTCACCTTCAGACCAATCAGGAGAGTGTTATGAGTCTCGACGCTGAGGCAGAGCCTCAGTGATGTTTCCACACTGCAGTGATTCCTGTGTTTGATGTGCAGAGCGATGAGGGAGGTACGGGAAAGTCCTTTCATCTAATAAACATCACACAACAACAATCTGTCTGGCCGCTATTTACAATATATTCAACACTGTGAGTTTACTGATACAGCCAGCTTTAATCAGGTAGAGTTCTTCTGTAAAAATAACAAACAGACAGACAGATCACAGAAAGAAAGAGACAGGAGAGACAGACACAGAGACAAAGAGTCAGACAGACAGATCTAGAAAAAAACACAGATAGACAGGCAGAGACATGCAGACAGAACAGAGAGACACAGACACAAAATGAGACAGATAGACAGAGCCAGAAATACAGACACAGAGACAGACAGACAGACTGACAGACGGAGAGAGACAAACAGACAGACAGGCAGACAAAGGGTCAGACAGAGACAGGGACAGACAGAAATGCAGACAGACAGACAAAGAGACACAGACACAAACCGAGACAGACAGACACAGAAACCAAGAGTCAGACAGAGAGATCTAGAAAAAATACAGACAGACAGATAGAAACATGCAAACAGACACAGAGACAAAGAGACAGAGCAGAGAGACACAGACACAAAACGAGACAGACAGACAGACAGACAGAGACTAAACAGACAGGCAAACAAAGGGACAGACAGAGACAGGGACAGACAGACAGAAAGAAAGAGACAGACAGACAGACAGAAAGAGACAGACAGACAGAACAAAGAGACACAGACACAAACTGAGATAGACAGAGATAAAGACACAGACAGACATAGAGACAGATAGACAGACAGATAGACAGAGAAACAGACAGACAGATTGACATTTAAAGGCCCTTCATGTGACCTTTCTGATGTTCAGTGTATTAATAAAGAGATTTCTGCATGTTTCCTGTTTGCTCTCAGGTATGTGTCCTCAGCAGGCAGGTGTGAGCTCTGACTGAATTACACACACACACACACACACACACACTGATCCGAGATCAGATAATCACATCACCTCGGGCCACTTCCTCCTGAACTCAAATTAACACCACACTGCAATCAGGACAAACCCTGAGGTGTAGTGCACACTTCACCCCTAATCCCTACACACACACACACACACACACACACACACACTCCTACACCTTACACACACCTCCTCACTTTGTGGTGACCTCTCTGGAAGTAATTTTATAAACTGTAACATGAATCTTGTAAAAAAAAAAAAAAAAAAATGGAGGTCATTAATAAGACATAGAACCTTTAATTGTTTGTAAGCAAATAGAGCTACGTGTGTAACCTGGCTGCAAAGAGACCTGAGTATCCTAGCAACCTGACGCTACATGAATCTATCGGGAACTTTATTTAGGAATGGGATTAACGTTAGCTAAAATGTTCTCCGCTTATTATTATGGATTAGCAGTAAAAGACAGCGAGTGCTATTCGGCGAAACGAACACTTTCACATGGTGTAACTCGAGAAGACTCTTATAGCTTAGCATCCTGTCAGTGGCTAAATGATGCTAAGCGGCGATCTAGCCCGTAATGACCGGACATACTGAGAAACCGAAGTGACATAAACTCATTTACGAGCTGAATCAAGTTAGCTAGCTAAACGTGTCCGTTATCGGCAACTCCTCAGGATGAACGTAACCTAGATCTCTAGCATCAGCTCGCTGGTTTCTTGCTGTAGGTTTTAAGCGAGCTACGTAGGTTTGCTAAAGCAATATATATTAGGTTATATATTAGAATTTTAGCTAACTAGCAAGATAAGCCTCGTAAATTTGTAGTTAGCAAGCCAAGTTCACTGATATGATATGATAGTTCGCTGTTTGCTGTGTCTGAGATGAAATGGCCGCTGCACAGATGGAGCTCCTCAGACTGAATGCTGGGTAAGAAATCCTCCGAGTAACGTATTACAGTAGTTTAATACCATTAGTATCATTTTATGATGTTGTATTACAGTAGTATGTTGTATTACGGGGTGTTCGAACAGTCAGGAAGCAATAAGAGGAAAACTACATATACTTAATTTTGTATTTATTATTTACAACATAAACTCGGACATTTTCGGACACCGTGTATTATATTTTACTGTAAACAGCAACGCGTAAACACGAGGAAAATCGTTAACGATGAACGCTTGATACTGATTCAGTCTTTACACTCGTCTGTCGTATACATTACTGTAGACACTGATTTCATTTCAGTGTTCATTTTTGTGAGCAGTTTTACACTCAAGTCTCCGTCGGTGAACAGTTGATAACTTCAACAAAACAGACTTCATCTGAAAACTGTGATGAATTTCCTGGTTACACAACTGCACTATTTGTCCATTTAGTACACAATAATAGAAGGGATGTATTTATAATCGCACTCTCGGGTGTCACCCAGATGAGGACGGGTTTCCTTCTGAGTCTGGTTCCTCTCCAGGTTTCTTCCTCATATCATCTCAGGGAGTTTTTCCTCACCACCGTCGCCTCTGACTCACTCATTACGGATAAATTTAAAATTTCCATCCTTAAAAATCTCTATACAAATAAAATTGAATTGAATCGAATAAGCCGGAGGTGCGTTAGTCATGATCTCGTAGACACGCCCACTTTTATAAACAAATACACTTTTTTTTAAACATTTTCTGTTGTCTTGTTGTTGATAACACAAAGCTTCTCTGTGTGTCTGTGTAGGAATTCCTGATGCAACATCTCCCTGATGTTTTTCTCTTTAACTCAGAGTATTTATTACGTGAAATAAATCCAGCTGAAGTCAAGTCACACAGCCGAGAGATCTCTTACTGTGTGTGTGTTTTTTAATGAATGAAATAGACATGATGCAAAAAAAAAAAAAAAAAAAATCTCTATCTAATAGACAATCTATTCAGGCTGCTTTTCCTTAAAAGATACGAGTTAAAACTCACCAGAATTCTGCGTATCGGTGCTTTTATTTTATTGTCCTTTGTTTTAAAGACAAGATTTCAATTTTTTCCATTTTTAAAAAAAAAAATCGATACTTTATTATTTTTATTTATTTATACATTTTATTTCAGTTTTCAATTTATTATTATTCAAAAGATTTTTATTCCAGTATGCAAATGTATTCATTAATCTATTGTTAATTTATTTATTTTTAATATTTCTCAGTTGTGACAATGTCTACTGTTAAAGGTAGTAGAATAAAATAAAAAAAAAAAATAAAATCAAATTGAATGAATAGTTTAAATATTAATTTATCTCGGTGATTTTCATCATATTTCACGGATAAGTACACACTCTGAGAAGCGTCTCGGTAGAGAAATACTTCAAGAGAGTATTTGATAACTGCTGAAACAAGTTTATTAAATAGCTTTCAGATGTAAACCCACAGTTTCGCAACCTTCCTCATATGATGTTGGATATTTTACAAAAGCAGACACCCCAGACATGGAACGTCTTCTGTGTCAAGCTTCATTCCAAGAGGTTTTTCTTTTCTTTTCTTTTTTTTTTTCCACAGACGTGTCTATAAATTTTCAAAGGGATGCTCCTGTCGCTTTTTATGAACGTGTGTAATCCGAACGCAGACAGCCGAGCTTCCTGCCAAGTCCTAAATCAGTGCATAATGATCAATTACACTCGATAGGGTGAGTACGTCTTCACAAAGTACGCCAGGCATTTGAGTGAGAACTGTGTTTGAACCTTTATGTGAGCTATGACAAGTGTTTCGATGCCAACACGGTGCAACGTGAGAAGCTCTAATAACGTCTGCGCTGTGGTGTCGTGCGCTGAGAGAACATGTGTAACAGCGAGTATCAGTCAGGACTCGGGGGGTTCAGGAGTCCTGCTTGTTAGAAAGACAAAACAACAGGGGGATTTCCAGAATGCTCTCTAAACACCGCCGCACGTCGGTTAGCCGCAGGACCGCGGGGATTCTTCCAGCGAAATGTCAGCGCGATGCCGAGTCGTCTGTAAACTAAACTCTGGCGTGGACTCGGCGGTGCGACGCTGTGTGGTCTGCTCAACATGGCTGCCAGGGATTTCTCCGTCAACGAGACAGATACGACTAAAATATCAGCCAAAACCTCAATCTGTGCCAGTTCACCCGCAGAAGCATGACTCGAAGCGAGACGCGGTGTCGGGTGTCACGTATGCAGTGCGAGCGAAGGGGACACGGGATTACTGGGATTCTCTGTCCACCTGGGTTTATGCAAATTTATACATTTTTGTGCCTAAAATACTTTGCAAAAGTTAAGAGATCATGTGATATGTAAGGAATATATAAGGAATAAAACACTCCTGTGTCATGCTGTTGTAGAAAAATAATCAGTGACAGCGTGGTGTCACTGATGAAGCAGAGTTACTGTTACCACCACAAAGTGGGCAAATCAAACTCGCCAGTGATTACAATTTTTTTTATTGATTTTATTACTGAATTACTTTGTATCCGTTTATAGTTACATTTAATATCATGGAACGTCCACAAATCAACTTAGTTCCTGTTCTCGCTTACGTTATAGCAGCTATAAACAGCCGTTCCTTCACCAGCCTGTCTTTGTTTCTAAAAAACATAGCTCGTCATGTTACCGAGAAACCGCAAAGTGTTTCGGAAAACATACGGTTACAGCTTCACCTCTGACTGTTACAAAGAAGCGCTGACACTGGAGACTCCTTCCGTAAATGTTAAATAAACAGAGTTCAAAATATCAATCTTTTTTCCTAATACATGGAAATGTACTATATGGCAAATAAAACGATTCTGATTCTGATTCTGATTTTTTTTTATCCATTTATGTGAAGCGTCCGCTGTACACGTCCCTGTGAATGAGCTGTTGCTACGGAAACGGTAACGTATTAGAACGAGCGCGTTAATATAAACCTGCGATTTGCAGCTGCGCTACTGTCAGAGCTGCTGTTCTAGGAAACTAATCAACACCTCCTGACCAATCACAATCCAGAACTCAGCAGCGCCGTGGCATTAAGAGTGATACAGACAGATTGTTACGAGGAAATGATGACGCAGGTACAGTGTACGTCATCTTGTTTCTGAAGCTTGAGGATATTTATCGGTTCTGAGTGGCGAAACAGAGGGGGAGTAACAGGAGGAGGACCAGCTAGTGGGTGTGAGTTCACAAATTAGCAAAAAGTGAGGAGAAATTAGGGTAATATTTTATTATTTGTAAAATAAATCCAAAAGGAAACAACAGTTTTGGACATTTTTATCACTGACATGTCCACTGTTCAAAGCGGTTATTATTTACGAAATGAAACAGAAATGTATTTGCGAAAAGGTGACGAGGACACATCGATATAACACTGAACGACAGCCAACGAGGACAAAAGGGCCTGGTCCTGGCACTTGGAGAACGCCAGTAGCTCACAGTGTTGTGTGTCACATGATATGAGGACAGCTACGTCCTGTCTTTCCTGGAACTGCATAAAGTCTCTCTAAGCCTCTCTGTAGTAGTTACAAGTAGTTGTAAGTGTCTTTTTTTCGAACCACTCCCTCGAGTGTTTCCATTAAACGGTGACATCTTCTCTCGACAGCCGTCTGGGCAAAAGCTGTATCGTCTTCTCTCCGTTTCTCCTCGGGGAGACAGCGCTATTTGTTTCTCTCGTGCGCTTTTCAGGTCCAGAGCCCGAGGCTGTCGGACGGGAGACGCACAAAGGGACGAGAGCTCAGTTAACCGACTCTCGCTCTCTAAATTCGAGGGAGAGAGAAAGCGAAAAAAATGACCTCACCTTGCGCATTTCAACAGGCCTTCCTCTGGTCATAAATCACAGCTTTCTCACCTCCAACTCACCTGGCCTAAAGTGACGCACCTCACAAAACATGGCGCTTTTGTTCGACATTCATTCAGATCCAGTCAGATAAGGAAGACTATACGCTTTCTGCCCGTGCGTCTGACTCGCTTGTCATTTGCCTGAAGCGAGACAAGCTGCGGATGACTACACGGGTCACAGACAGGCGCGTTAGCCGTGTCCTAACACACTCTGCACAAAGTACCGAGGGTTGTTTTTTTTTTTTTTTTTTTTTTTGGACAAACGGTGCAAGATACTTCTAAATAATTAAGTGCTTAATATTAAACCTTGAGGAATACCTATCATCTGTAAAGCTACAATTCCAGGACTTGCAGATAGTACATGAAAATATGGCTTATACAGAATGACATAATGTTTTCCAAACAGACACAAATACAGCGTTCATTCCTTTATCGTTAAATTTAAATTACGCTATTAATTTAGATTATTTCTGGATTATTTTAGGAAATTTGTGAGAAAAAGTTGCAAGGCCAGATACAAACAAAAATCCTAACAGTGAAAGAAGGACTGGGATTAAAAGAACAGTCCTGCACACAAAGAGAAGAAACAAACAAACAAACAAACAAACAAACAAAAAGGTCACATGCTCTTCTTGTGACGTGTTTCTGTTTCCGCTTCCTGTCTCTGACCCGGTTTCATCGTTTGCGTGTCACCTGATTGTCTCCAGCTGTTTTATGTTCGTTTGTAATTAGTTTGCTGTTCATGTCCTATTTAAGTCTTTGAGAAATGTCGTTCATTGTATACGTGCGTTATCAAGCTTTATTTCCTATCGCCGTGTGTTTTTCCGGTTTACGTTTATGGATGATCTTTTTTTTGACACTGGGAACTGTGACGATGACTTGTTTCGGACCCACTTTAACGATCAACACACCAAGTTTATGAGCATGGGTCCTGCCTCAGTGAAAAAAAAACAAAAAAACTTTGGGTTTAAATCCAAATACAGATCCATATACGAATATTTCCCTACAGATAGTGTTATCGTGTCACGCCGCTAATATATCGATAAGTAGAACTCCTTGCATTTAATAATATCTCGGATGCAAATTAAGCTCCAATCACTGAATCCAGTCCGTACGTTTTTTTTTTCAATCACTGCGAGGAAGGCGAACACTTCACTCTATCTCACAGTGGCATGTGATCACCTGTACGCTTGGCAGCAGACCCACCCTTCGTTCGGTTACAGATCCTGGCACTCGTCTGCAGGTATGAAGGGCGTGTTACCTAAAGCTACAGGTGCCGTGTTTCAGGTGAACTCGCTGTAAACTCACACCGTCTGACTCTTTTGTTCTGTCATGTCTCAAACAAGATGTAGGCAGGAAAAAAAAAAACACAACTCTCTTTGCTCTCCTCACTGTCCTGAGATGAAACCTGTTGGCAAAGTGTTGCAGCAAATCTGACACATTGACACACAAGTCCCAAAAAATGCACAAATAAATTGTCTTTGCAATTCAATTCAACTCAAGAAATTAACACGTTCCCTAGAAACAGCTTCGTAACTAACATTTCACGATCCTTCCCTAACCTGAGCCATTCTTCTGAAATTGTTTTTCTTTTTAAATTGAAGGCATTAGAGCACCGGCAATAATTATTACCATCCATTCACGCTATGCTTCCTTTATTCTGGTCCATTTTATGCGCGGTTACCACGAGAGGTTAAAATATGAAGCGCACTTCTTGGGCTGAACGGCTGCAGCCTTTTTTTTTTTTTCTGCCTAAACTCGAGAGCGCAATTTATGGCTGATTTAATTTGGCTCTTCGCAAACATTCCTAATGACATTAGTCCCGCTGCATACACTGACTGCCTCCGTCTTATTCCATTAACCCACCAAATCGGGTTTAAAGACCATATTGATGCCGAGCATTATTAAGGGTGATTATCAAAACAACAGACAATGGGCCAAAGTGTCCGCTAACCAGTTTATGTGTAATTTCGCAGAGCCACAACAGATGGCCGAGGCAGTAAATTACAGCCTGCTGCTGCTGCTGTGGAGAACTGTACTTCAGCCGTAATGTGGAAATGCAGCAGGCCGTAGATAAGGAGGGTCGCAGCAAAATGGCTTCCTCGTAATTGGGGGAGCAGAATGAAAGCGAGGGGAACAGGTGTGACCGAAAGTGCTTTGGACGTCTCGTCATGTAAATGGATAAAAAAAAAAAAAGAAACATAAAGAAGAGGGCAAAGTGTAGTTTTGGGGTCCTGGGATAAGTGACACCTCGTAAAAAAGGTCAATACTATTAATTATTATACCTGCTGAAGTCTGGATTCTGATTGGTCAGAAGGCGTCAGGTTTACATTAACGCGCTCATTCTGATACGTCATCGTTACTATAGTAACGGCTCATTCACACGAACCTGGACGATAGATTTAAAAAAGCGTGTGATCGTTGATACGGTGACGTTTTCTGTCAGTAGATGTTTATTTAACATTTATGGAAGGAGTCTCCAGTGTCAGAGCTTTTTTTCGTAAACAAAGTTGTCATTTGAATTTGTCCAAGACAGAAAGAGTTTCCGCTTTATGGGTTTTTTTTTTTTTGGCTTCCAAAGAGAAAAAAAAGAAAAAAAAAAAGAAAAAAAAAGAGAGAGGGAATGACAGGAAAAGGACCTTTTATTGAGGACGTTCCATAAACATTAAATGTAAATAGAAACGGATAAAAAGTATGACGTGTCATTTTTTTAACCCTTTAACAAATGAAAGATTGTAATCGTTGGTGAACTGCTGTGGTATAACTGCTTATTTTCCTACAACAGCACAACACGGTGTGTTTTATTTGATAAATTCGACGGTCAGCACAATAGTGTAATATTACAGTTTGCCAGGTAGCACAATTGTAACAACGGTTCAATTATTCCTTCAGGGAAACTGCTAGAATGTTGTTTAAAGTTTTTTTTTAAGTCATGGTACAGAAGTGATCGGCTTGATCGTCACACTCCTGGTCTGACGGTTTGTGCGTAAGTAACGAGACGAGCAGAAGATTTACTGAGAGCGCAGTGTTAATGCTCGCTGCAGATGAAACCACAGAGACTTGACAAAAGCCCTCGATTCGTTTCAACCCTCCTGTTTCCAGATGTATGACTTGCAAATTTCGGCGTCATTATGCGCACCGGGCCAATCGGCAGGTCCGACTCGCTGACAGATATGCAAATCGGTCCACTCCATCCACTTCACTCCTTTGATTCGGGGCCAATTAAAGCAAATGCTGCTCGGCGTGTATAATGAAGTGGCTGAGCTGCGGCGACTTGCCTGACTGCATAAATGAACGCTTATTGATCTTCCTTTAGTGTCTATTGATAGCATCCTGCACTGAAAGACTCCAAAACAAATGGGCGTTTAAGAGACGAGGCCCCCGCCCCGGCCGTGCGGCTACGCTAATAACAAATAATATTAACAACAAAAGCCGAGAAGACTCGATGAGAAAGGTTTGTAATTAGCAATCACGCCACTTAGAGCTTTTTAAATTTGACGCAGCTGATGATGATGATGATGATGATGATGATGATGATGATGATGATACAAAACAAAACTCTGACCAAACGGGACGCATTTGATTGATTAATCTGCGAGAAAAGGAAATAACAGGATAAATCAACGTAAGAGATGTAAATAAAATGCAGAAAGGGGAAATAGCTGCACTCGAGACACTTAACAGGGAGATAAACACGTAAACAAAGGCGAGGCCGAGGCCGAGGCCGAGGCGGCTCCCGGAGCGAAACAGGTGCCGGCTGCTCTTCTGTTCGGAGACGCAGCTCCAGCCTGTGGCCATGTTGTTTAAAAAGCGTTCATCGCACCCTGTAAATCAAACTAAACACATAATGGACACGGTAAGTAGTTCATTTTAAAATCAATGCCACTAATTCAGTTTGTGGCAGAGACACCAGATGAGCAGCTGGAGTTCAAACTCGTCTTTCACATTTCACTTACATGCTGCTGAACTCTCAGTGCTAATCAGCATTAAACCATGCAGGTGAAATGGATTATTATTATTATTAGAATAGGGAAATGTTAGAATTACAAAAAAAACTTTTCTTCTGTTTATATTCCGACATTTATTTTGTTCAAAAAACACCATAAAAATAATAATAATATAAAATGCATTTTTTCATCTTTTGTCTTTTTTTTTTTTTTTTTTGCAATTTGTGCACTAACCCTCAATATCAATGGTAAATAATCATTATTATTAATTATTATTAATTATTATTATTATTGCTGTTGTTGTTGTTTAAACATTTCCTTTCCACATTATGTTCAGATTTTTTTAATTCCGTCTTTTGAATTTCTGTTATTTCTACTTGTGTAATCATCATTCTTCTTTTTCTTATGATTATTGTTATTATTATCATTATTAGTAGTAATAGTAGTATTTTTTTTTAAAAATCATTCCTTTTCCACATTATATACTGATTTTTATTTCAATTTGGTTTAGAATTTCTTTTATTGCTCCTTGTGCACTAATCACTCTGTTATTAATCCTTTATCGTATATTAATTCCCCACGTTATATTCTAACGATCACTGACAAAAACAGCCCTTACTTGCGGAAGAAGTTTTTTTTTTAAATTAAACCTAACATGTTTAAATCGACGCAGTGAAACACGTATGTTGAGGACGTGCACCTCGACACGCCACGTGAGCTTCATCTGCACGTGTCTCTGAGCGCGGCTCTTGACCTCTCGCTGTTTAACGTGGAGGAGTGCGTGGATAATAGTTCAATGGGTTTGTTTGAAGGGTGTCAGAACTTTTATTCGCTTAACCCTATAAGGCCCTAACGTAAAAACTCACACACTTCCTGTTCGTTTTCTTCTGTACACCACAGCGCTGCCGAATTCTCGACTCTGATTGGTCAGAGGGTGTTAAGACTACTTAAGATGTTGATTAATTCTAGTTAGATGACGAATAAAACACTCAGTGTTGTGCTGTTATAGTGAAATAATCAACAACAGCATGGGGTGAAGTTGCTGTTACCACCCCGGAGTTGATTAATTTCCTATAACAGCATGTCCCCAAGTGTTTTATTCCTCTTATACCACAGCAATTTACCGACGATTACGATTTTTATTTGAAAAATGACACGTACGTGTCGAACGTTTTTATCCGTTTAGAGTTACATTTAATGTCGTGGAATGTCCATGAAACCAGTTAGTTCCTGTTGTCACTTACACTACAGCAGCTGTAAACAGTCCTTCCCTCGCCAGCCTCTCTTTTTTTTTATCTCTTGACGTTAATAAGAAAAAGAAACGCACAAAAACGTCACAATTTAACGTAAACGTAAAGTCACAGCTTTACCTCTGACTGTTACAAAGCTCTGACACTGGAGACTCCTTCCAGAAATGTTAAAGAAAAGTTTACACACTTTTTCAAATGTGTTTACACCAAGCGTCCGCTGTACGCGTCTCGGTGACTGAGCTGTTGCTATAGAAACGATAACGTATCAGAACCAGCGCGTTAATAATGTAAACCTGTGATTTGCAGCTGCGCTACTGTCAGAGCTGCTGCTATAGAAAACTAATCAACACCTTCTGACCAATCACAGTCCAGGATTCAGCAGCGCCGTGGAGCGAAAATGTTAAATTTAGTAACTCGGAGGAAGAATTTGCTGTAATGAAACAACTAAAACATCCCAGAATAATAGTATTAATATATTAATGGTAACTTAGTGTAAAGTAATAATACAGGAACGTCTTTATTTACAGTAACTCCTTTCCTTTGATTCTGTTAATATGAACCTGATTTGGATTTAAAACCAGCTCCTGGTCGTGGACTTTAGCTGCACGCTGTTCTGCCACAACAATCAGTCTGGACCTCTTAAATCTTGTTGAATGCTTTTAGCTTCTTTTCCTTGCTAACGAGCTCGTCGCGTGTTTGTCCGGAGTGCTCGCGCCGTGTGCAGGAAGGCGAGCATCTGCCGGTTGCCACAGATACATTTCAGGATAAATTTCGTAATTGAACCGGCCGGGGATTCTCGAATGCTAATTTGACCGCCGCTCGCGTTCCTTTCGTCATCGCTTAGCGCCGAGTGACGCGTGAAAGAGACGAGCGCGCTCACGGCGAACAAAGCAGCACAAAAGGCGGAGGAGAGATAGCTAATGAATAGCATCACAGAAAAGAGCAGAGGAGAAGCTTTGTGCTGGATCACTGTCTAACTGCAGTAGCAGCGCTAATAGTAGACTCGCGCTATTGTGCGTGTTCTGTCTGAGCAGCTCGAAAAAAAACCCACACAATTAAATCTTCACACCACGTTTACTAGATTAGCACAATGATCTGCTGTACGTTTATTAGGAACCATTAAAGAACCTTTACAAAACTCACGCAACTGGGAGTGTAGACTTTCCCCAGAGATGCTGCCTACCTAGGGACCCTATCTATCA
>CM074985.1:22944880-22949888 GCA_037576825.1 Pangasius krempfi
CCCTGGTAAGTTTTTGTCTTGTCCTTTCATCAGTTTTGGAGGGACGTCCTGCTCTTGGTGATGTCACTGTGGTGCTCCACATGTTTTGGAAATTCTTCTGTACCCCTCTCCTGATCGATTCCTTTCCACAGTGAGATCCTGTACATGCTTTGTAAGCTTTTTTGCTTCAGCAGTCAGACGAAACTAAGATGATGTGAGGAAACAGTACAGAAACAGCTGATCTTTATTGGAGGTTAAACAGAATCACTTCACTGATGACAGCTGTATGATAATTACTTTTGAACATGAGTTTGAATATGAATGTGTTAATTCTGAGCACAGTCACATGACCCGTTGTAAAAGGGTGTGCACATTTATGCAACCAGGCTATGGTATGTTTTTTCTTTTCCTTTTTCCTTTTATTTGTTTTTGTTCGATTGATTTTCACTTGTTGGTTGCTTTTTCACATTAAAGGTGGACAAAGTACATACGGGCAGTACAGACAGAGACTGTTCTTTTACTATTATTATTATTATTATTATTGTTATTATTATTATTATTATTTAAACAGCTCGACGGGTCTCTGGGCAGGTTTGGTTTGGTGTTTCTGTAAGTGAAAGGTGATGCTAATGGTGTTATCAATGTTCCTGTGTAACGCTGATCCACACAACAGCCTCAATTTACAAATATTTCTTTAAAATAGCAGATGATATTTTAACACAGCATCTCCCCCCGGAGAGCAGAGAGGACCCTGGGGAGGGCCTGGGGGGGGCGGCTGTGGGGCAGCAGGGGGGTGGGGCAGCAGGGGGGTGGGGCAGCGGGGCTGTAGGGGGGCCGAGCAGATGTCATACAGATGGATTTGTAATAGAGGATTTTCGAGCACTGAGCTGATGGACAGGATGATGGTCTCAGAGGAATAAATACTGTTCTGTTTCATGTTAAAGTCTGATCAAACATGTGAGCATGTGTGTCTGATCTGCTGCAACGAGGCGCCACATGATGACATCATCAAAAATCGCCAAATGAACACATGCACAGTCATCAGTCTGTTTCTCTCCAAGTCCAGGTCATACAGAGGTTAGAAGTGGACATGAGGAGCATGGCCTGCTGTTACATACTGACATATCTCTCTCTCTGTCTGTCTCTCTGTCTGTCTGTCTCTCTCTCTGTCTCTCTCTCTGTCTGTCTCTGTCTGTCTCTCTGTCTGTCTCTCTCTCTGTCTCTCTCTCTGTCTGTCTGTTGTTATTTCTGTCTGTCTGTCAGACCGATGTTCCGTCTTTTTGCCATTTTGTCATTTTCTGTTATTTTAGCTCTAACTGAGTGCCTATCTGTCTGTCTATCTGTCATTTTGTCTGTCTGTCTGTCCTCTTTTATTTCTGTCATTTTGTCACTTTGTCTGTCTCTGTTTGTCTGTCCATCGTTTTCTTTCTGAAGTTCTGTCTATTGGTTTTTCTGTCTGTCCAAATGCGTCTGTATTATTATTATTATTATTATACTGGAACCATCCATCATCCATATATCATATTTGTCTATCTATCTATCTATCTATCTATCTATCTATCTATCTATCTATCTATCTATCTATCTATCTATCTGTCTGTGTCATGGTAGCACCAAAGGGGCACAGAACTACACTACCCATCAGCCCCAGCATGTCACATGTCACTAATCACTCACACCTGTTTCCTGTTTCACCTTGATTAGCACCTTGGTTTTTAACCTCTAGTTTTTCTCTAGTTTGTAGTTGTTGTTTGTTGCTGTGTGTCTGTCTGTCTGTGTCTCTGTGTGTGTGTGTGTGTGTGTGTGTGTGTGTGTGTGTGTGTGTGAGAGATTTCTAGAAGTATCACTTCTAGTCTGTATGAGTTTTTTTTGGCTTTGTATCCACAGTTCTTGTTTTCAGATTTTTGGTTGTTTGTTTGCACTTTACTTAATAAATTGTCTGCACTTGCATTCACCTCCTCCTCCTTCACCTCCTCTACCAATCCATGACATTATGTCAACATGTGCTTTAATTTAACTGACCATCTACAGTCAGTTTCATTATTTTTGGCACCCTTCACGGAAATTAGCATATCTATCTATCTATCTATCTATCTATCTATCTATCTATCTATCTATCTATCTATTATACTGGAATGTAAAAGCTTCAGTAAATCTCAACTTGGCTCCAGATTGGCCTGTAAGGTGAGAATCTCCCAAGACTCTGTGACCTTTGACCTCTCACAGTCTTTAGCCTTGACTTCACTCTGTCAACATGGCAGTAAGTATTGTTCTGTTTGACAGAGAGCAAATTAAACACCACGCTGGGCCCTCCTCTCTCTCGCTCTCTCTCTCTCTCTGTCGCTCTCTCTCTCTCTCTCTCTCTCTCTCTCTCTGCCTGCTAATTCGTTATTCTTATGTTTTTTTTTTTTTTTTTACTCTTACACTGAAAATCTGATATCGTACCTTTTTAAAATAAGCCCTTTCCCCTAATATCATCTCTATTTTATCCCTTCACTAGATATTTATTTATTTATTTGTGTGTGTTTTTTTTTATTCACTTGCTGCAATCATTTGCTGATCCTCGCCGCTTTGCATGCGCAGTGTGCGTCTGGAGTATTTTACTTCATTAGCGAAATCAATTAATTGCCTTCCCGTTAAGCAAACTACCCAGAAAGCCCAGAAGCAGCCGCCTATTGAGGCAGCGAGGAGGCTCGAAAGGCTGCTTTTAGGCCTGGCATTTACATGCAATTATCTTCTTATACAATTAACTGGATTGGGCTAATGAGCATCTTGCAGGCAGCGAGCGGATTGTGTGCCTGAATGGCAGAGCTGAGTGAGTAATTGCCGGTTCGGCATGGCGATGTTAATGGGAACGATCTGAAAGGAGAAAAAAAAGAAAGTCTGTATCGGAGAAGAGAGGCACTTAGCCGAGCGGGAGAAACAAATATTCAACAGTCAACAATCGCTCAGGAGGGGAACGGCGGCCATGTTGGCGTATCATACAAAAAAAAACATAAATTAATAAATAAATAAATGGAAAAATTTAAAGTGACTTTTAACGTAGTAGTAACAAAATAGCAAAACAAAAACCCTGAATTAAAATGCTAAGATGCCAGAAAATATTCTACTGTAGTTATAAAACAAACTAATAATAATAATAATAATAATAATAATAATAATAATAATAATAATATAAAACTAAAAGCATGAATAAACACCTAGGCCAGTGTTAACCCAGAGTTTTTCAGCTGAATTGCCGTGAGTATTTTATTGCACGGAAAATTCTCAATAAAACAAGTGTCCTGTGTTGCAAGAGCAAACTGGATCAAATTAAATGTAATAGAGTTACGGTTCTTAGTTTCATCACCTAATTATCATATACTCTTACACACTGTCACAGCCGATAGAGCACGAGTTCTAGTGAATTTCAGACATGACCATTATCTGCCCAAACACGTAGGACCATGAGAATGAGAGCCGGAACACGGATAAAAGTTACTGACTCAGAGACAGATGACAGACTCGAGTCGAGTCGAGTCGGAGATGGGAGAGACCCTGCACCGAATGTATACCGCTGACAGATAGCGAATCTGCAGCTTCCAGACAGCTTTGAATAGCTACAGTACAACGCAGCACAAAGCTCATATAATACACAACTCACTCACAGAATATACGGAGTGGGCGGGGCAAAGCAGGGCGTGGTGAGGGTGGAGTCAAGGCGAGCTCAGCTCACTAAATAAACACACTCCGAATGTATGGGTGTGGTTTCGAACACTGTCTGAATAATGATAAAAAAAAAAAAAATTAAACTAATTTCACATTAATGACCACTAATTTCAGATCAGTGTGAAGCTAAAACATGGCAAAAAGTTTAGAAGAGACACAATTTTTAATTTGTGATGGAAATTTAGCTTGAATGCAGAATAAACAAATACGTTTTCCATCACAAAAACGTATTTTAATTCAGTGTGTTGGTTCTGGTGGTTTAGTGGTTAGCACATTTGCCTTGTACCTCTAGGGTCCTGCCTCTGGTGTGTGTGTGTGTGTGTGTGTGTGTGTGTGTGTGGAGCTTGTATGTTCTCCCTGTGCTTTGGGTGGGTACTCTGGTTTCTTTTCTTGCTCCGAAGTCATACATTATGGGTGTTTCCAAACTATCTGCAGTGTGTGTGTGTGTGTGTGTGTGTGTGTGTGTGTGTGAGCAGTTGTGCCCTGTGATGGGTTGGTGTCCCCTTTGGGGTAGGATAAGTGGTACAGAAAATGGATGGTGCAAATGCTTTGACTTATTTATTATTATTCCATAATTATAATTATTATTCATTGCTTTGACTCATTTTGATTCAGTGCATGATTCCTTTAAATCACTGCACTAATTGATTTGTTCCATCACATTTACTATTTTGATTTAACTCATTTAAATCCTTGCATGAATTTATTTTAAGTCATTGCACTGATTCATATTGTTTCATTGTTTATATGTATTTTACTTCATTGCATATTTGATTCAGTGCGTTGACTCTCTTCGATTCAGCGCATTGACTCCTTTTGATTCATTGCACTGTTTTGTTTTGATTCATTGTTTTGACTCATTTTGTTTCGGTGCACGATTCATTTAAATCACTGCGTTCATTCATTCGAGTCACTGCATTGATTCATAATGATTCGTTGCTTATATGTATCTTACTTCATTGCACTGACTCATTTTGATTTATCGCTGTGACTCGCTTCAATTCAGTGCATAAATTAATGTTGATTCATTGCACTGACTCATTTTGATTTATCGCTGTGACTCGCTTCAATTCAGTGCATAAATTAATGTTGATTCATTGCACTGACTCATTTTGATTTATCGCTGTGACTCGCTTCAATTCAGTGCATAAATTAATGTTGATTCATTGCACTGACTCATTTTGATTTATCGCTGTGACTCGCTTCAATTCAGTGCATAAATTAATGTTGATTCATTGCACTGACTCATTTTGATTTATCGCTGTGACTCGCTTCAATTCAGTGCATAAATTAATGTTGATTCATTGCACTGACTCATTTT
>CM074985.1:22965217-22984765 GCA_037576825.1 Pangasius krempfi
TTTGGGCCTCTTAGTTCCAGTGAAGGGAAACTGTAAAGCTACAGCACACAGAGACGCTCTATACAACTGTGTGCTTCTAACTTTGTGGTAACAGTTTGGAGAAGAAGCACATATGAGTGTGATGGTCAGGGGTGCACATACTTTTGGCCGTATCGTATATGTTTATCACATGTAAAGACATCTGATATGCGTGAAATGTGTGAAAGTGTATTTCAGAATGTTATCCCCTGAAATCGCAGGGCTTAAGTTAACACTTGTGACACTGTGAATAAATCAGTAATGTGTAAACTTAATGTAAAAATCACACGTGAAAATAAATTAAATGAAATACCATGATATTAAGTTGGAATAACAACATGCTACATAGAAATAGAGAGATTTTCAATTAAATACCATCACACCCAGTTAAAATAATATGAGATATTAAGTTAAACAATGACATACTATGATGAAATAACAAGATATTAAATTAAAAACTGAAATACTACATGGAAAAAAAAACGAGATATGAAGTCGAACTAACAACATACTTCATAGAAAGAGTGAGAGATTAAGGTAAATAATGTTATACTCAGTTAAAATAATTAGCTAAGTCACATGATGATATGTTGAAATAATGAGATATTACATAAAATAACATGATACCACTGGAATAAAATTGAAATAACGAGATATAGAGTTAAATAACTACATACTACATTCAAAGGACGAGATATTAAGTGAAAAAAAACAACATACTATGTGGAAATAGTGAGATTTTAAGGTAAATAATGTTATACTGTATAATTGTTGACAATGAAATATTAGGTATTTTGAAATAACAAGATATTACATAAAATAATGACTTACTATGTATAAAAATGAGAAGGTTATGTTAAATAATGATATATTACGTTGAAATAGGGAGATATTACACATCATATTGGGATACTACGTTGGAAAATGAGAAGATTAAGTGAAATGATGACTTGCGGTTCAGGGCTTCCTTGTAGGTTAAAGCTACTTTTCTAAATAGGCGATTCAGAGAAATTAAATTTTGTCATTTCAGAAGATCTGCGAGGTGAAAACAGTGTAACGATCTAAACGCCGACTGACTCCCCTTTTCTAATTCAATTACACTTCCACGGGATTTTCCCCATATGTTCCGTGTTCATTAATCCCGCTGTAAATAGGCTGTGTTTAAGGGCGAGGATTATCAGTGTGAATTATTCAATCAGGACGTAATGAGGGAGCTGAAGAGGGTCACAGCTGCCGTATGCTCCATTACAGTCACTCACATTACAGCCCGAATCCGTTTAGCACAAGATCTCCATCCATTTACACCGCCTCTCTGTTTTCTCTCGTTTATAGCCTCCCGTTCCCGTGTCAGTGCAAGACGAGTCAGATCTCATGCTTTAAATTCCATTATTAGTGACTTTAGTGCTTAAGTCTTTAATCTTAAGCTCGCCTGCAGTCACGTCATATAAAAACGCACAAAGAAGACATACGTTTTATGTGGAAACAGACAAATGAATTTGAGTTATTGATATTTTTATGTGACCAGGTCGTACATTTTCATTCTGTTGAATTTATTTACATTTGAATGTGTAAAGATTCTGGTAAAGATTCAAGCAATGGACTCACTTTAAACCGTTTAACCCCAGAATATTTAATTGAAGAATTGGTATTTATGAATTAAAATGAAAGAAAACATAAAAACACTTTAAGGGCTGAGGGGAAAAAAAATTCCACTTCCTGTCACAATGTCCATTTAGAAATCATTTTGTTTAAAAGTGAATTTAAGGTTAAGAGCCTTAAGATTTAAGGTGGCATATTGCCAGCTTCATGATGATGGCTATACCTACCACTTCATCTGCTAATCCTTGGCTAGGTAGCAGCTAACAGCTAAACGGCTAATCATCTGATTTCTAACATTAGCAAGAGTCAGCTGTGTGTGTGTCTGTGTGTGTGTGTGTGTGTGTGTGTGTGTGTGTGTGCTGATGTCATGTGATTTTGGAGAGAATTAGGAAGTAACATTACCTGGATAGCTAATTATTATTTTTTTATTCAGATGTGCACCAAGCAACATTGAGAAAACAGTGAGGCAAACATTGATCACTACAACCACGGCCCACAGCCCCGCCCACTCTTTTCTATTGGCTCACAAGGCCGAGGCTCGTAAATTCTCAGGTCAAAGTTCACCTAGATAAAGTCGGCTTTCAGAAGCAAATCCACGTCTTTCACAGTGTGTGTCCTTTCCCCTTCTGTGAATTGGCTTTTCCACTGGAAACACTGAACTTATGATGATGCGTGTGTGTGTGTGTGTGTGTGTGTTTATGGAAAAGATTTTAGGTGAGACTTCTGTTTAATGCTAGCTACATTAGCTTTAAGCTCCAGTGTAAACCTAAAGAAGTAAACATCATACAATAAACATGTCTCTCTGTCTGTCTTGTCTGTCATTCTGTTTTTTTTTTTGTCTGTCATTTTGTTTGTATTTCTGCCTGTAATTCTGTCTGTCTTTTTATCTTTGTTTTTAATTTGGTCTATCTATCTTTCTGCCATTTTGTCTATATGTCATTTTGTCTGTTTGTCATTTGGTCTGTCTTGCTTTTATTCTTTCTTTCTGTCTTTTTTCTGTTTGTCATTCTATTTTTTTTATATATCATCCTGTCTATCTGGAATTTTGTCTCTGTCTGTTCTTTTTTTGTCCTTTTATTATTCTGCCATTTTACGTTTCTGTTTGTCTGTCTGTCTTTCTATCTATCATTTTGTTTGTCTGTCTTTTTGTCATTTAGTCTGTCAGTTTGTCTGTATGTTTGCCTGTTTGTCCTTATTTCATTTAGTTTTTTTTATTGTTTTGTTTTCTGCCATCTCGTCTGTCTCTCTGTCTCTCTTTGCCTTGTTTTTAGTCTCTCTGTCTGTCTGTGTGTCATTTTGTTATCCCCTTGATGTCATGAATAGAGCCAGAAGGAAGCGATGCTGAGCCTGAAAGCTTTTCTGTGATTATAATGGCCTTTAGTTTCACATGTTATTAACACACACACATTGAGAGACCTGCAATTGCCTGTGAGTCATATTGGGAATAAAAAATGAGTATGTTTTTTAAAAAGACCCTCTTTTTAAAGAGCCTAAATGTGGACATGGCTCCTCTCCACAGTTCATGTACAATACAGAGTGTCACCTCAAAGTGCTCGCCAGCTTTGCTAAAGTTTAATTGTTCAATTATCATTTGCTGGCGCGCGGGAACCCTGCAGCACTGAAGCCTCAATTTCGAGGCCCTTTTTTCAGGCCTGTATTAGTGATAATGGCGGGCAATTATACAGAGGGTCCTCTCGCTAAAGCTGTTCCTCAGCACCTCGCCGGCTCCGCGGTGTATTTACGGGGATAAATTAGCGGCGTTTGTTGTGGGGGAGACCAGACAGGAACAGACACAAATCATCTGCCGAGGTCGACCCTGTACACCGGTGTCAGTGTGTGTATGAAAGCACAAAATCACAAAGTGTGACCACATTCATTATCTAATTCACAAATAAGTTAAGTCTTTGGGTTTAAAAGCATCACATATGGAACATGAATGTGCTAAAAGGCGGAGTGTGTGTGTGTGTAATCATCATCGACCAGGAAGTTTACAGTTTTATCATTTCTCCATTTGAAAATGGCATTATTTTACACTACAAAACAAAGCGAATAAAGGCAAATGTACGTGATGTGTGAGGAATAAAGCACATTGCTGTGGTATAGGAGGATTAAAACACTTCAGAACATTTACTTCCCCGAAGTGTTTTATTCCTCTTATTGCAATTTGTCAATGATTACAATGTTTTATAGTTACATTTAATGCTATGGAAAGTTAGTTCCTGTTCTCACTTACGTTATGGCAGCTATAAACAGTCCTTCCCTCACCAGCCTCTCTTTATTCTCTCTTGAAGTTAACAAGACAAAAAAAAACAACAAAAAAAAAAAAACACAAAACAACTCGAAGATGTCAGAAAACGTAAAGTTACAGCTTTACCTCTGACTGTTACAAAGCGCTGGACACTGGAGACTCCTTCCATAAATGTTAAATAAACATCTCCTTATAGAAAACGTCACTGTATCAATGATTACACGCCGTTTTTAAATCTGTTTATGTGGAGTGTATTAGAACCAGAGCATTAATATAAACCTGTGGGTTGCGGCTGCGCTACTGTCAGAGCTGCTGTTATAGAAAATTCATCAACACCTTCTGACCAATCAGGATCCAGGATTGAACAGCGCTGATGTTTAAAGAGAAATATTAGATATGTTTGCCTGTAGTCAAGATAATTTACATGTTAACATATTCTTTTTTATGGGATATATCATATATTTGTGTCTTTTTATCATTCCTTGCTCCTAGCTAATTTAGTATTTTTATTATTGCTCTCGGGTTCCTGTCTGTGTGGAGTTGCATACGTTCTCCCTGTCTTTGTGTGAGGTTCCTCTGGGTTCTCTGGTTTCCTCCCACCGCCCAGAAACATGCCAGTGGGTGGATTTATCGACTCTGGGTGTGAATGAGTGTGTGAACGGTGCCCTGTTGTCCCATGCAGGTTGTATTTCCCTTTTTGAAGATGGATGAAATGAATGAATGAATGAATGTTATGCAGCATAGAAAATAGAAAACAGAAAATAGAAAATAGAAAACGATCCTCACTCCGTCCTCATTCCATGTCATGCATCGCAAATGCTCTCTAAATAAACCATTCAGATGATAATTTACACCACACACACACACACACACACACACACCACATAGTGCACAAATAAATACCAGCATGCGCAAATTCCTCGCTGCACTTGGTTACATGCTCCGGCATCAATTACGGAATTCCTCGCGTCGGTTAGCCACATTGTAAGAGAATCCGCGAGGCTAATTGGTGTGATTTCTTTTGTGTCTTGTCTCCTGTCTCTGTTTTTCACACTGTGGAATGAACATCTAGCCGCCGGGACGATCATCCTGCCAGGCTGATGAAGGCATTTCATACAAAACTGCTTGTGTAATTACTCTCATATTCACCGACTGAAACTGACAGATAGCTATGCCTTTGATTTTTTGCACATTTTTTTTTTTTGCACTGGCTGCATCCAACGATTTTTTTTTCAAAGAACAAAGTGTCGTGCTTTTAATTCTATGAGTGAGAAACTAAAACTCCCCTCAGTAGACGGTTTAGCAGATGCAGTTTAAGCCCAGTCAAACAACAGGGGTAATGAAAGTAAAGCCAAAATTGATTTAAAAAAATCTGGTCAAACATTATACAGCGTTCTGCACCGAGAGCACAGACGTGTTCGCACCTGAGCACATCCTGATTTAGCCAGAAAACTAAACCCTGCTGCACTAAAGTTGCCAGCTACGTAGTTTGTTTAGCTATCAGTCACCGGTTGACTAGCTGGCTGTTGCGCTCACTACATTTAACCTACATTAAGCTTCAAACATTAAGCTAATAAGCATATTTTTTCAAAATTTTCTTGCTAACGTCAAAGCATTAGACATTAGACATTAGCTGTCACACACGTGAAAACTGGCCCATATTTTAGTTCTTTAAAAATGTCCTGTCTTAAGAGTCGCTCTTTCTCTCTAGAGGAAATCGAGATGTTTATCGCCGGTCGATCGACTTTGTGCTCGCTGCCTGGGTGTGCGGTAAATGTTGCACTTTCAGTAAATTATTTCCTGCCTGAGATTTCCTTAAATGTGAATTTTATATCTGATTTTCTTTACTACAAAATCCTGTCTTTTACTGGATTTTAGTGTTACACTGTACAAATCGTAAGATCGTAAGATCTTGTAGACTGTTATTTAAACGTAACCAGGTGAAAAACACAGCATAAGTATTGGCACCTTTTGCACAGTTTGAATCTGAAACTGGAGTAGGAGCTAAAACCTAAACTGCAGCTGCTGTTGCCATCTAGAGGTTAATCGCAGAGCGCACACACACACACACACACACACACACACACACACACACAGGCCATCCACTCCATTCTCAGTAATCCCAATCAGCATTAAATGGCTCATTCTTCTGTCCGACAGCTGTGTGTTTATTACAGAGGAGAGGTTTATATCAGTGCCGTTATTTGTGTCGTGTGTTTTCTGTGATGTTTCCTGTCATGATGAGGTTGTGTTCAATTCCAGCAGTCCATCTAATAAAAACAGCACTCGAACAAGCTCCCTATTTCAGTCCAGCGACCCGGGAAGTAAACACAATCCCAAATCTTATTCAGGGCCTTATGGAAAACAACACTGCATCCAGTTTTAATGACCTGATCTCAGAAAGACTCAGATATTCATTATATAAAGACATAGTATTGTATGATGTGTATAATATGCATTAAAACACTCCTGTACTGCATTATAGTCTATTATTAGATAATATGTTGATATAGATGATTTTTGAGACAATAGTCTGTCCTCATGGCGGCCATCTTGGTTTCAGTTTTTTTTTTTTTCCAGTCATACAAGACTTGATGATATCTACATGAAAGGAGGCAACAAGATGCCATTTAAAACACAGATTTTTATTTCTGTTAAAATTTGACAAATGTGGTGCAGATAATATGTAGCTATTTACACAAAATAGCATAAAAAATTGGTTGTTGCATCTTCATTGTTCATTCAAGAAAGCAACGCGTCATATATCTGCGTAAACGTCGACGTGGGGCTCTGATAGGCCGGACGTTTTCCGTTAACGTCTTAACCAGCAAGACGATTGGTTAGTTTTACTGAAGGGGCGGGACTTGCATGATACAGCCGCCATGTTGAGCGTTATCCATAATTCATGGATTAATTATCCACTAATAAATTAAAATAAATTAGCACAAAAAAAGAATAAGAATAGTTTTCTTCTTCGGTTTCTTTACACTGAGTCAGAATTATGGAAATCAATTATTAATGGAAATGCTGATATATTTAGAAGAATTATTCATGTGTTTTGTTTATAGGAAAAAGAAGAAACCCCATGCCTATATTTACTTCATATTTAAGATTTTACTTTGCATAAATCAAGAAAAAAAAAATTAAACGTACACAAAAATGTCCACGTTTGGTGCCTGACGTTTGCCGAGAAGTTAATGTAGCTTTACCAGGAATAGAAGTCAGCAGAAATCTTTTCCGTAAATAAACACACACTGGAATCGTCTTATACGTGCTCCAAATGACGTTTTTAATCTCAACAATCTTGTTTTTACATAAATAGTGTGGCTTCTGGAGGCGGAGTCGTACCAAACTCTTCTGCTACATGCTGAAGTTTTGTTTATTTTTATTGATTTTTACATGAAGTGCATAAAGTAAAAAAAAAAAAAAAAAAAAGAAGCAAACATCAGACACTGAACATGTCCTGACTGTTTGAGTAGATTTAGGAGAAAATGATTATTGACAAAATGCAGTGATTAAAGTCTGGAATAATGTACACCGTTATTATATTTTTTAACTCATAACCTTATAACTAAGACCTGATGGAAATGAGAAAAAAAAAGGGGAAGAAAACAAAAGAAACAGGAACCCTGAAGAAGAAAAAAGGCATTGATACTGAGACGCATCACACAGGTGCTGAAACAAAAACCAGACCAAAGCCGTGGGGAAAATAAAAGTCCCTTCGGAATGTTCTTGCGCCCTACGCCTCGTCCCCTACGTCTCGCTCCCTACGTCGCTCCCTACATCTCGCTCCCTACATCTCGCTCCCTACGTCTCGCTCCCTACGTCGCTCCCTCCAGCGTCTCCTGGGTGCTGTAGATCGCCATCTATCACCTAATTACTGACACAATATCGCTTTAATGATCACCAATCAGCTGCGTCTATTTCACGCCTGACTGAGGCACTCAAAGAGCAGCTGAGCTCCACACACACACACACACACACACACACACACACACACACACACACACACACTCCTTTTACGCTAATGAAGTGAATCATATGTGTCCTGTCACTAATTTGACTCTTGGGAGAAAATGAGGTTAAAAGGTGACATGACACTTATAGATTGAAGGACTCTGAAATGTGCCCTACTCCCTACACACTACACACCGCATAGTGCCCAAGTGCATTATGGGTGCTCTGTAATTCTACAAATCATAGGCTACATTTTTTTTTCCTTCTTCATAAAGTAAGGGCATTGTGGGGAATCTTTTGTACGAGTGTGCTGGATTTTCTCCACTAGGCTTTCAGATATGATTTTTAAAACCCAAAACGCTCTAAATAGCGCGCGATGTAGTGAAAAAATCGAGCGCTGTGACCAAAAAGGATGAAAACGAGTTCATCATGTGGGAATAATTAGCAATAAAACCACACAAAAGCACTTTATATTGACTTTTAGAAACATTTCTACAATATAGTAAGATAAGAGTGCATCTTCCTGTAACATGGATACATAACGTAATGTGATATTTGTTAAATATTTCTTTAAGGGATTTCTATCTACAGGATATGAAGGTGAAGTGTTTTAACACTTTTGTGTGTATAACAGTAACACAATACTATATTACACTATACTATGCTACACTATAGACTATTACTGTATGTATTATATAGTATTAAGGACATTATTAAACAGGATTTGTACAGGATTAGCATATGGACTGAACCCACTTAATATTTTTATTATGCAAAATAATAACTCAGACATGGAGACACACTTTTCATTTCATTGAATTATTTTATATTATGTATCTCATTTCTTTTCAAATCTCTGTGTTGTTATTTTTTTATTCTCTATTAATCCTGCGAAAGGCCAGTCGCCGCGTCTGCAGTTTGATCACGTGAGCGAAGACAGATTACACCCCAGAAATCAAGTCATGTGACCTTTATTTATAATTTATACACAACACAGTGGATTGAACGTGTAATATGTCAAATATAAATAAATAAATCAAACGGGCGCTAACAAGTTTTAAACAGCACGTACAGAGTTTTTATTGTTATTCACATTATTCATTTTATGAATAAAAGTTATTAAAATAAAGAGAAGTGACAGAACAAGACCAAACAGATAACTTGAAGAACACAATTCCTGGAATTTGTCGTACTGTATTTAAGTGTTGACATGAATTTTTTTTTTTTTTTTTTAAAACAACAACGACACGAGCTTCATTTATCTCTGAGAATAGAATTAACCTAAAATTAAAGTGAAATAAAAATAATCACGAGTAACGAAGACGGAAAAAATTAGAGTCAGAAAGACAGAAGGAAAGAAAATGAAATATATTCAGACAAACAGAACAGTACAAATAAATAATCCTCATAATCTAGGTTTTATTCAACCACAACTGTTTTTATACAGTATGTTTTAGTGTATTTTTAATCCATCATAATTGGCATAATACGTTTATTAAATGATTTTATAAATGTATTATAATGGAAAAAATTTGGAAATAAAATAATGCGGAAAATGTGTTATGTTTTTAAATAGAATGATTTGTTGTAAATCTAATAGATTTTTATTACTGCGCGTTTTTTTATTAATACATTTTTTCATATTTTATTCATAAAGTGCTTTGGACTCAAAATGAAAGTGCTATTTAAATAAGTTCTATTTTTATATTATTATTATTATTATTATTATTATTATTATTTAAATACAAGGCCACACTGTATAAAGCCTGTGTTTAAGTTTTTTTTTTTTTTGCTGCTAGGTTTTCCAGGTTAGCTTTCTGTCACGAGTTCCCATTGTGTAGCAAATCAAGTTATTACTTATTTATATCTGGATGACGCAGTGCTTTTTTCCACAGTGTGTTTAGCCTAATTTACCCTTTTGTAAATTCTCAGTATTGACACTAACTGCGCTACTCGGAGTGTAAACACAATGTGAAAATGAAGCGCGATCAGTCAGTGTTAATCACGGGGTCAACCAGGAGCAGCTGGGAACCAGACGCACTGATCATGAATAACTTTGACCCCTGCGTGACCTGGAAGGGAAAACAGAGAGAGAGAGAGAGCTGAAGGGTGTGTGTGTGTGTGTGTGTGTGTGTGTGTGTGTGGGATATGCTAGCAGGTGCACTGGGGTAATGGAGTAGCATTTCAATTCCAACCCCCCCTTAAAGAGGAAACGATCACTATAACTTACACTGCGCTGCCCGGGCGGATAAAAGCGGCTCGTTTTGGTTTGGGATTCAATCTTGGCATTCAGAGTCAGGTTTTACAAATCCCTGACAGCCCTGGGAACGTCTGGTGTCTAAATAGAGCCCGTTCGCTGAGTACCGTTAAGGAGGAACAAATTGCGGCCCACTTCAGTGACACACAGATAGCGGAGAAAGTCTTCGTGTAGGCCATTGTTGTGAAGGAGGAGCGAAGGAAGTCGGCTTGTTCTCGGCCTGGGGTCAGGTTCGCTCTCTTTTGTTCAAATCTTTTCCCCTCGGTCGTGTCCGACTCCCGTGTAGCGTGTCTGACCTGGGCGGTTAAGTAGCTCAGGTGCCTCGGACATTCTCTGAGATTAAAGGCCAAAGAATCTGGCCAGGGAAGAAAGAAAAAGAGAGAGAGAGGGAGAGAGTGAGAGGGATGGAGAGAGAGGGTTCAAGAAACAAAGAGCGAGCAAGAGTAGGAGAGTTGAGTAAAGAAAGCAGCGTATGAATGGACGTCTTGTCAAGAAGCAGGGAAGCGAGACGTGTCTCCCCCACCACCACTCCAACGCCATCCCTCCATCCTTCCATCCTGCTTTTTTTTTCTCCTCTGGGCCTCGGGGCATGTCCTCGTCAATGGCAGTACAAGAGTGAGGCATTCAGCGGGCCCGTTTCATTCACCCTGGCCACAAAAGGCACTCGTTAGAGGGCATGTAGCTCTCAGGGACGCATGTTAAAGCACACGGGGAACCAGAGAGCTGAGTGTAAAGGGCAGCGCCGGTCAGCGAGCAACCTTTCACTCACTCCTTTTAAACCAGTACAACTACTTTATTTAACGCTTTATTTAAAGGCAGTGTTCATAAGGCTACATGACACCATCATAAGCCCTCCATGGCAACTACATAGGCTTATTCTAACAGGTCTCTGGTACATTTATTTAGTGTTAATTAGGTCTTTTTGCCATTTAAAGCCTGTTAAAATAGTAAAATGTCAGTTGTCATAAAGGGCTTAAGTAGGTGTCATGTATCTCTATGAACACCCCCTTGTGCATAAGACATTAATTACTACTATATTGCATTTCTGTCAGTTTATCCTAACAGTCACCTGCTGTGCTGATTCTGGCTTTCATTTATGGCCTGTTAAAATATGGTTTATGAATAGTTACGGTGGTTTATAACAGTTGTCATAAAGGGTTTATGTAGGTGTCATGTAGCTCTATGAACACCCTTTTAAGTAGTGCTGATGCAGACTTTATACCATCAGCCGCTGTTAGAATATGTTTTTATAATCGTTTACATATGTAAGTTTATGTCAGGGGTTATGAAGGGCTTATGTAGGTGTCAGGTATCTCTATGAACACCTCCTTAAGTACTGCTGATGCAGTGTTTATGCCTTTTGAGCTCTGTTATGAATATGCCCATATACACGTTAATGTAGGCTCCGTTAGTTGTTATGAAGGGCTTATGTGGGTATCGTGTATGTCTATGAACACCACTTACATAGTGCTATTACAAGTTTTAAGTTTTATAAACGTTTATGAAGGGTTATGCCATGTGTCGTGGATGGCTTACAGTATGTTCAAAAGGTTTGACTACTGTAATGTGACATGAACGTGAAGCTGCTAATCTGTATCAATGAAGTCATTAAACTCTTTAGCTAGCTTTGAAGATTTTGAATTATGTAGCTTCCTAGCTAATGACAGTTGTTAATATTTTGTGTGATATCCGTACCTTTCGCTGTATTCATCTATTTTACGAAAAAATACGGTGCTTAATACAGGAGTCTTTTCGGCATGGATGGAAAAACCTTTCGCTAACTTAAGTACGAAAAGTGTATTTTCACAATATTAGTGTGGAAATCAGACAAGCTTTGAGCGATAGCACGACAGAAACAGCGAGAGAGAAAAATCTCCTGGAAAAGCAAAAAAAAAAAAAAGATGCTCTTTCATGTTTCGTACAGAGCTCTCTGTGAGACAACGGCGCAATTGAGGTTGTCACCAAACAACGACATATTTCTTTTCTTCCCTCTGAAATTCCCCTCCTCATATCATTTCTTTGCACAGGGGGAGCAATTTGTCTGTCATGGCCGCAGCGGGCTGGAGCTCTCCCGGCCGCCATTAAACTGACAGCGCCGTTATTATAGCAGAAAACCGAGCCAACCGCCGATGAATTTGCCCACTGTTTCGGGCGGCGGCGGAAAAAAAGTTAGAGGAGCCTTTTTTTTGTTCCCGCAGTAATTAATTTGATAAATATATTAATTATGAATAAGGGTTGATGATCAGATGGTCATGCGTCCAGCCGGAGCGGGCGGTATTTCGGTGAGGTTTGTGATAAGTCGGCTCTTTGTTAAGCGGCCGATCGGATTTCGGCGTGCCTGTCATCTCCTCCGGGCGCACGCGCTCTTATCGCCGCGCGCGCCACTCAGCACCCCATTTCCTGTCTGTTGTAATTAAATGGAGGGGCTTTCTGATTGCAAGTGGCCCGCTTTAGACGACAGTCTCTTGGGTTTCAGGTGTGTGTGTGTGTGTGTGTGTGTGTGTGTGTAGACTCAGCTAAGCTTCTCATCTAAGCTTCTCATGCCCTCTGTAGGACATTTTGAAGAACTGAAGGACATGTAATTAGGCCTCATTCTCATCTCTTTATTGTCTCAGGGAGTTTTTCCTCGCCACTGTCGCCTCTGGCTTCGCTCATTAGGGATAAATTCACATAAATAAATTCAAATAAATTCTTACAATATGTTTTTTGTGAATCCATTTATTTCTGTAAAGCTGCTTTGCGACAATGTCCACTGTTAAAGGCGCTATACAAATAACATTGAATTGAATTGAATTGAATTTCTGCCACTTTGTTTTTAGCACTTTAACATGACAATTTGCACAAAAATCTAAATAACTGAACTTTAAGTGTGTGATTTAGGAATACGTTTCAGATTGCGTGATGCTAAACTTTACTTCTTAGCAACTTTAGCCACGTAGCCGCAGTGCAAAACACACCAAACATCGTACCGACTTCATTAAAGGCGAATGTGGTCGGCACAATTTCGCTAACTCCTTATCTCCGTAAAGTTCCTGTGTGCTAAATGTGTTTCAGTATTTCACTGCAGATTTGGAAAAACCGAACGAAAGGTACGGAGAAGAAACTCTGCTAAGCGTCTCATGCCCTGTGTAGGACATTTTGAAGAACTGAAGGAGCTGTGATTACGCAACTCATTCTTGTTTTGAACTATTTTTTTTTTTTATTACTGTAACATGACAATTTGGCCAAAAAAATCAAAATAACCTTGTGTGTGATCATTTAGAACATTTACACAATGCTGAACTTTAAACTCATAGCTCCAGTGCCAAACTAATTACACACCAAACACGTCACGGACACCAAGCATAAGCTTTTGCCATAACACTGTTGCTAGGTAACTGAGAAAAAAATAACGATAATGAACGTTAAGAATAAGCTAGCTAATGTCTGGAAGAAAACGTTACGAGAGTTGTGGAGGAGAAATGCTCTTCAGATGTGTTTTAAAGGACTGAAGAAGCTGTAATTATGATCCTCAATCTTTTATTTCTTGTACTTCAAAATAACAGAAAAAAAGTTCGAAATAAACGAACTATGTGTGTGATAATTTAGACACAATGCTAAATTTTACTCGTTAGCTACATTAGCCGAGTAGCATTGGTGCAAAATGAGCCACGCACCAAACATGTCATGGCTCATTGACCTCATTTGGGTCAAAAGGGGCTAAAAGTTTGGATCAGTGAACCCGTTATCAGGTTTCTGTTTGCTTTTATTCTCAAAACTGTACAAAAATACAGAGGAGAAATGTCCTTCAGGTAGATGTGTGTGTGTGTGTGTGTGTGTCTGTGTGTAAGCTCAGCTAAGCTTCTCATGCCCTCTGTAGGACATTTTACAGAACTGAAGGAGCTGCACTTACGCCTCATTCGGGTTTCTGACACTTTTTTGTGTCAATTCAGCCAAAATGAACCCAGAAATAATAATCTGTGTGATAATCTGAATGTTTGAAGCCAAACACGATGCTGGATTAAACCCGATTATCCCCATTAGCACCAAACATCTTATTGACTTTATCTAATCTAACTGTGGACATCTCTCTTTTTTTTTTTTTTTTTTTTTTTTGGGCTAAACCATCCCCTGAAAGTCCCTGCATGTGGATTTTGGAAAAACGTACAGTAGGTATGGAGGAGGAAGGTTCTGAACTGGCAGCGAAGGTTTTGTTGAACATCAGTATCATGCAGCGTTGCGATATTTTAGCACGAGGGATGAAATTAGCATATAATTGCAATGAAACTCCTCTTTCAGGGGAAAGTAGCTAATACAGGCCTCACTAGAAGACGCCACATGATGTCATCGAGTGATAGAAAGACATGGAGGCATTTCTAAATTTGCATATTTATATATATATATATTCATAGAACTTGGCGTTTTTAATGAGAGTGAATGTGTAGAGATGTTTCAGGGTTTTTTTTTTCTAACATTGAAGAACAAAATAAACAATTGAATATTAAGCAGATTATTTGAAAATGATTTAATATAACACTTTCACAGAGACTGAAAAAAACAAAAACAACAAAAAAAAGTCATTTCCAATCTAAATTCGTGATGTCCATCAGTAAGCCGTATTGGAGAGCCGGGACAGGAAGCAGAGGCTGATCCCCGTGTTTTCATCATTTAGTGATGATGATGGCGGCCGGAGACTTGAGAAGGAGAATTAAGCGCTTCATTTCATGCTCACGTCAACGCTGCGCTCCAATCCAAGAGGAAACTGTGGGCCTTTTGTGCGTCTTGTCGTTACTCTGCCCTCATTATACTCGCAAGAATGGAAAATATTCCACCTCTTTTGATGTTCCTGATCAAATGGAGACGATCTATCGACGACAAAAAGTAAATCAGAGCGCAAACCTTAGGAGTTTTGGCTCCTGAAACCTGTAAGGTGATGAAAGAGGCGCATCGCTCTTGTAGCAACCTGAATCACCTAAAAAGTCAAATTAAATTCTATGGAAATGTTGATCACTAGGCACTCATGAAGGTAAGATTTGTGAGTTATGAATAGTTAAAAGAATAATTTGGTTAAAAAAAAAAAATCATCAACTCTTTAAGCCACTTTAGTTTTAACAAAACAGACAAAACAGATATCAAGCGATCAAAACGTCCAAAAAGACATCAGGGAATCTGATGAAAACACAATTCTGATCTCATCCGGATCTCAAGGGTTTCAAAAAGACAAAACAACTAGAATAATAAAAAGAAACATGTAAATTTAGTAGAAAAAACTAAATGTGTAAACTAAAAGACAAAAAAAAAAAGACTATACAAAAAAGAAAAGTGTAAATGTAAAGAAAAAAAACAAATAAAGAAGAAAAATGGACATTTACATAAAAAGTTGAAAACAAAGAAAAAAGTAGAATAAAAAGTAAAAAAAAGAACAAAGCAAATTCTATTAAAAAAGAAATGTATAATTTTGACTGAAGTGTGTAAAGTGTATTTAAATTAAAAAACATAAAATAAAAAAAAATAATGTTTTATTATGTTTTAAGAAAAAAAAGATAATAATTACGAATATGTAAATTCAAATAAAAATAATGTACTGTCTATCTATCTATCTATCTATCTATCTATCTATCTATCTATCTATCTAAGTGTAAAGAAAGTCACATAAAAACAAAAACAAATAAACAAACATAAAAACCAAGAAAAACAAACAAACAAAAAAAAAAATAGAAGCAAGTTCATTTAAAGAAAAGCAAAAGGAAGAATAAAAAATGGATGTGTTTAGTTTCTAAACTTGGCTTTAGTTTTGAAGTGGAGCTACAACTTTAATAGCGTAAAATAGTTAATAGTTTAAAGGTGATTTTTTTTTGCCCAAAATTCTTTTCAATCTCGTACCACATCCAGTTCCACAATGATGTCACACAGACACAGTGCAACTTCCTGTCACAGGCACAGTGCAACTTCCTGTCGTCTATAAACATGAACTAAACTCGGCCGTGTGGCTGAACACTGGTACGTTATTTACGGGGGACGCCATCTTTGGCACTAAAGATGTTTCGGTGCCAAAAGATTTGCTGCTTTGTGTTCTGAACAATTCAGAACCTTTTCCTTAAAGCAGCCAGGATTGTTCCAGTCGACACGACATAAAAAGGTTCCTCTAAGAACGTTTTGAAGGATTGTTCCAGTCGACACGACATAAAAAGGTTCCTCTAAGAACGTTTTGAAGGAGGTTCCTCGCAGAGAGAGAGAGAGAGAGAGCACAGCTTGTTGATCAGGACAGGTATTGTTTGAGGTCTAACACTGGGTTGTAAGCGGATTTAGAGCCTTAAGCAGGCTCAGGAGGCCTCGGGTCGACGTGATTGGGCGGGGGAGTGATGACAGGCGGCTCTATCTGCCAATCTGACGGCGGATCCTGTTGCAGGAGCCGGGCACGGAGACGTGAGCTGCTCACTCAGCGAGGCGTCATTTACAGTTCGCCATGAGCTTCTTTCATGTACATGTACAGTCTGAGTGCCGCCGCCCGCCACCAGCACCGGCCCCGTCCATTTTCATGGGCATGACCAACCAGTCTCTCTCTCTCTCTCTCTTTCTCTCTCCCCCTCTCTTTCCATCTCTCCTCAATTATTTCTCTCTCAGCAGAAAAATGGAGATCTAAAATGACAATGTGGCAATTTGGAGCCATTTGTGGTGAAATAGATATGCAGGCCTCATGGGGGAAAGGCGAGAGCATGATTGCTCCGGCCCGCTCGCCTCCCGGGGGCCCGGGAAGTGATTTTAAAACATTTAGCATGAATAGAATGTGTGTGTGTGTGTGTGTGTGTGTGTGGAGGATTTCTGGAATTTCAGTGCTTGTGAACAGGCACCTGGATAAAAAGCACTTTTTTTATACAAATAACACAATGTGAACCCACTTCTGTGTGATTCTCTGTGTCGAGTGCAGAAATTGGTTAGAGAGCAATAAAATATCAATATCGTGAAAATCTTTTGGTTTTTTTAATGTTATGACTGTTGGTATTTTGAGATTTCTACAGACATCTACTAACCATCAGCACCACCATAACAGTAACTAGCATCTGAAAGGACTGTTCATTAAACCTCCTTTTCTTTACCTGTTGGTTTTGGTAATTATAATTTTTTTGGTAGTATTTGTGAATAATAATATTACTACTCTCCTCTTTCACTTGTCTTATCAAACCACTGTGAATAAACTACTGTCATGTCAGGGCCAGATTCAGCACCGAACTCCAATTCCCAGAACACCTTGCAGCCTACAAACATGGCCACCACAGACTATGATTCCCAGAACAGCACATGTTCACAGTCACCTAATTACTGATTGCACACACCTGGACTCAGTCATCACCACATTATATAAGCACACACACAAAACACTCACTCACCATGAAGTAATGCTTGGTTCATCATTGCCTGACTTATCAAGCCTCTGTTTACTGTTCATGCTATTCTGGTTTCTGACTTTGTTTGTTCCTGGTTTTCAAGAGTTTGGATTTGTGTAGCTCATGTTGTTTGCTGATTGCCTGATCTCCTACCTGATTCTGACTTTGCTCTTGCCTAATGATTTATAATGTTTGCTGAACTTTAATAAACCTCACCTGCACCTGTCTCCGCCACCTGACAGATTACTTCGCCAGCACTTGGATGCGACATGTGAGCAAGACTCGCATAATGCTGTCGCGGCACAAGGCTGTCTAATCGGGGAGCACCAACAGCACCTAGCAATGCTAGACACCAAGCTGATAAAGTTCATCCACATGCTCCCAACGGCTTTCAAAGCACCTCCTCCAGCTATTTCAGCTCCTTCCCTCATCTCCAGTCCCAACAAGTATTCAGGAGAGACAGGTCAGTGCAAAGGCTTCATTCTGCAATGCTTCCTTTATTTCTCCAGCCAGGAAGGTGTCTCTGATCAGCAGAAGGTCACCACTCTGCTCATCCCATACACCTTCATAACCCTCAGATTTCATGGGTAGGCAAGGAAATCACACACTGATCTTCCCACTTTTTCACGCATTGTCTCCATGTTCCCCATCTCCTAGCTGCCTCTACCTCTGTGGAAAGTCCTAAACCCAGCTCATAGATATCCATCCCACCTGAATACGCAAAGTTCAAGGAAGAGTTCAGCAAGACCAAGGCCAGTAGCCTGCTGCCTCACCACCACTACAACTGTGCAATCGCATATGGCTGAGACCACGCGTCCTCGCAGCCCATATACTGTATACCCACTCTCCAGTCTGCCACTGGGAGCAACTTGGGCTTCAGTGTTTTGCTCAAGGACTCTTTGGCATGTGGAGGGGCCAGGGATCAAACTGCCAACCCTGGCAGTAGTAGTGGACAACCCGCGCTATCACCTGAGCCACAGCTGCCCCAATAGCTGCTTTATACAGGTTTCCCTCAGTGAGTAGAATTCTGTTGTTGTCTGCGTAAAAGGCCTCGAGTTTGTCATTGTGTTGTTCTGTGTTGTAAAGTCTAAAAGTCTGATGCGCATCTTTGGTTTGAATGTTGCAGGAAAGCTTGAGCGAGTGTGTAAGAGTGTATGAGAGTGAATGATGAGCCCTGCTTTCTTTTTTTGAAAGGGGTGGGTGTGGGCATTTGTGGCCTAATGGTAAGAGAGTCGGAATTGTAACCTGAAGGTCATGGGTTCGCGTCGGTTGTAGGTAGGTGCGGGGAGTGATTGACCAGCATGACCTGAGGTGAGACCCTTGAGCAAGGCACCAAACCCCCAACTGCTCCCCAGGCACTGCAGAAAAAAAGACTGCTCCGTGTGTGTGTGTGTGTGTGTGTGTGTGTGTGTGTGTGTGTGTGTGTGTGTGTGTGTGTGTGTGCAGAGCACAGATTCCAAGTATGGGTCACCACACTCGTCCACATGTCACTTTACTTCAGTGATGCTCCAGCAGGGGGTGCTGTTTACGTCCTTGTCTTTTTCTCTCTCTCTCGTGTGTGTGTGTGTGTGTGCTGAGATTCAGTGCATCTTGTAGCCAATGGATTAGGAGCCATTTGACAGAACTGGCTTTTTTTTTTTTTAGTGTGCTAATTAAATTTCTATAATCAGCACACAATGTTTTAGCTTCATTTTTAATGTGCAATTAATTTTTTTTTGAGTAGGTTAGTACATTGTTTATTTGCAATTTTTTTTTTCATTTTTAGTGGGTTAATGCATTGTTTATTGGGTATCTAATTTGAGCATTTTTCATTCTGAGTGGGTTAAGTCAACTTGTATAATCAGAACATTGTTCATTTGCCAGCTGAATTTTAGCACTTTGAGTGTGTTACTTAAATAATATAATCAGTGCGTGGTTCCTTGTTGGATATCTAAAACGTATTATTATTATTATTATTATTTTTATTTATTTATTTTTACTTTGGGTGTGTTACTTAAAGTGTTTTGGCTAACTGCTATTTTAAGCTAGATACCTGTGTGTGTGTGTGTGTGTGTGTGTGTGTGTGTGTGTGTGTGTGTGTGTGTGTGTGTGTGTGTGTGTGTGTG
>CM074985.1:22984865-22998759 GCA_037576825.1 Pangasius krempfi
GTAAATGCCATATTTTTGTGGAGCCTCTTAAAATAAAGCTGAAAGTCTACACTTCCATCACATCTTGATTGTTTTATATAAAATCCATTGTGGTGGTGTATAAAGGCAAAATCACAAAAACTATGTCATTGTCCAACTACTTCCAGACCTGACTGTGAATATATTTATATATAGTACTGTGCAAAAGTCTTAGGGACCCTATTTTTTAGTACAAACTTTGTTATAGATTTTTATTTTATGACTTCTAGATTATAGAGTCAGTACAAAATCAAGCCTCCAACCAGCAGTGTTTTTTCACTCTGCCTGGACATGGGGCTATAATGAGCATTGAGGAGAAGATATTGGGACCAACAACTTGCTCACATTTTCTCCTGTTTGAGTATCTTGGCTCACTCTGTTTTATAGCAACGCCATCCCGTGTGTGTAACTCTCACATAACTACTGAAAAAAGTAATGACACCAGTGACAGAAGGAAGCATGGTACTTGATGCGCTACAATGCTTTTTTATGTTGATTTGTGAGTGTGGCTACATCTAAATCTCCCGTGCCACAAACCTACTTGGTCATTTATTAACATACATCAACAAGTATCAACAAAATGAGTGAAAATGTGGCGGGAATTTTTAGTTCGGTTTGACTCACAACTTCACAAAATGATTTTTGAGGGCCATTATTATTATTATTATTATTATTATTATTATTATTATTATTATTATTATTATTTATGCCACCAATCACTGTGAAAGCATTCCTAAATTATTAAAGAATACAGTATGTAAGACATGCAGGCACCATCACACACTAAATGCAAAAAAACTAAATGCATATGTAGTTTTGAAGAAACAAACAAGAAAGACGATGGAAATAATGCGTACTTCCCTAACTCAAAGGGAGTGGCTGTAGATAATTGTCTCTGCTCCTGACTTAAAGTTTGTGACTTTACAATATGGTATGTTTTCAAAAATGCGGCACTGCAAACAACAAGAAGCAAAAGTGAAAGAGCCTGGGTCTGTTGTCTGTTGAGGAGAGGTGAGGATAAACTTCATTTAGCCCAAAAGAAACCTTTGAAAGAATAAATATTTGCATATAAAATTCAGATTGATGGCGTTGATAGAACAGCAGGTTTTCTGTAATGGTTGGTTCATTGATCGTTCATAAGATATTTCATCGACATTCCACTGACTGCATTCTATCATTCACTTGCGTAGTCTGAGCACCAAATAACTCATCTTGGCCAAGCCTATCATTACATAACAACAGTTACTTAAGATTAACTGGAAAATCAGATGCAAGTGTTTTTAAATGAGTCAAACGACCAGATATCGGATATGTTTCAGATTTAGAACGTAGACACGATCTACTATTGTGCCAGTCTCACCATATTAATAATGTTGACACAGTAAAAACCTTCCACTGAAAATGGTTAAATGTATTGCTAGTAACAGGGGAATGACATTTTATCTTATAAACCCAGATCTACGATTCTTTTTCTCTTCCTGCAGTAAACCTCCATCACCTGTCACCTTAATATCCCTGAGCTCATGCTGCCTTCAAATGCCACCACAGTGCCATAAATATAACTTACAATTTTTCTACGAGCCTTCCTTTCCGATTTCTGGGCGTGCCAAATGGCGGCTGTCACATATGAACGTGACGTCTACAGCAGACTGTAAGGTCTAAGTGGTAATTTTGCATGTTGTCTGTTCAGTTCTTTCTTTTCTTTTAGTAAAGGCCAAATAAAACATCATGTCATAGATGATACAATAAATGTTTTCTCATGACTTCAGACCAAACCACTTGAAAACACACCGTGTTGTAATTCCCATCTCCGATCTCGTATACACCAAATTCCAAGGAGGAAACATCTTAGTGAAGCCTGATCTTGATCCTGATCCCGTTTCTCACCAGTGGAACCAATAAAATGCGGTTAAACAAACTGACATTATTTAAAGTCTGAGATGGTTAAATATGGAGGAATTGTAATAATGACTTCTTAAACGTATGCACTAAGAGCATCAGTGTAGCAGAATTACTGAGGAACATGTGTTAATTGAGACGTGTATAAACACCTGAGCTGTATGTCTGGCATTTTAACCACTCAAAATAAAATATAAAATATAAAATAAAATATTTCTTCAGTTTGAGCCACAATATACCATCTGTATCATCATAAAAATCAGAATACGCTGGCAAAGTAAATGCAGCCCAACGTGGACATGGATGAGGCCTGTATTCATCTTTTGCAAGTGAAGACTTAAGCATTGTAAAATGTCTTCCAGAATAAACGAAGTCTGCGACCGAACAGCGATCGTACTGAAGAGCTTGAACATCTGATTTACTGTGCTTTAAAACTCACCCGACCTGTTAATGTGCATGAAACGTAAATCCATCAGACAAAAACATTTCTGTTCAATGAATTCCTGTAATCAAAGCGGCAGTTTCACTTTCACTGTTAGCTTTAGAAATAACAGTATATTTAAATTCGTTCATTTGTAACCTTTTAAAATGTACTGAAAGTTTTTCACATTTACTGCAGCACTCGATTTATTGTGTGAAAATACCGATTGACCTCACGAAATAAAACACCAGTGTGTGTGGTGCTGTTAGAGGGATAATAATTAACAACAGGAAGGTGTGATGAAGTGGAGTTACTGTTACCACTCTGAAGTTGATTATTTTCCTATAACAGCACGCCCCAAGTGTTTTATTCCTCTTACAGCACAGCAATTTGGAAACAATTTAATTTTTTAATTTTCAGACACATTTATGTCACACTTATATCTTATATTTTATCTGTTTATAGTTGCATTTCATGGATTCGTGAAATTTACTTTCTCACTTATGATATATCAGCTGTAAACAGGCGTTCCGTCACCAGTCTTTCTTTAAGTTAAAAAGACAAAAAACAAAACAAAACCACAGCTTGTCATCTTTTGTTACAGAGAAACCACAAAGCGTAAACTCCTCTGTCTGGAATAAATAACTTTCATGTTATTTTCACACGATGTGCTGTTTTGTGTTGTCCAATGAAAAAAGCGAATGCTGAATGTTTGTGTTAATTTGATGAGAGCGCTCGTCTACTACGCTTACAGAGAATCTTTCATCATAATCATTCAGAATTTTATCCATAAATCCTTGTGATATACTCCTTTTTAGAAAATCAAATGTCTTGTCCAAGTCTTATTTAATTTCACGATAATGTTTGATTTACAATTGAAAGGCATTTTATAAACTGCATTCTGGTCTGAGGTCTGAATTGTTTAGGGATGACAGCTGATGTGTTCATGTAAGTGTTTGTGCTGCTTCTACACTAGAACTCATTGAGAAACCTGTCCAGTCAGTGTAACAAGAATTTCAACAGAAACATGGAAAAACAGGAAAAACAGTGACACAATCACTACGTCATGCTACAGAGGCAATAAAAAGTCTCATAACAATATGTGAGAACAGAACACATCCGTCTCAGCGTGCTCCCAGGTCAGATATCTACAGGTAAGAATCTCTGTTCCTGTTCATCTTCAAATTTACTCTTCAGAAAATAGTGATAAAACTAGTGATAGAGTTAAAACTGAAAGGAATGAAACCAAATAATTTGAGATCTCACTAAGACACAAGTGTAAAGTGAAACGAAAATAAAAATAACTGAGGCTCAAGTTGTGACTTTTAACATTTAATTTAAATGTTTAAGGAAAAACATTCCTCTAATACCACAGCAATTTACTATTACAATTTTTTATTCATTAAAAAACGACACATCATACTTTTTATCTGTTTATTTAACATTTAATGTTGTGGAAAGTTGCAGAAACGAGTTAGTTCCTGATCTCACTTATGTTATAGCAGCTATAAACCAGGTTATATATAAAAACGCAGCTTGTCGTGTTACTGAGAAACCGCAAAGAAGCGAAAACTCCTCTGTCCTGAAGATGTTGGAAAACGTAACATTTCTTAAAGCTATAACTGTTACAATGCGCTGACACTGGAGACTCCTTCCATAAAGGTTAAATAAGTGTCTCCTTACAGAAAAGAAAACTTCACCATAACAAAGATTACACACAGTTTTTTTTTTTTAATCCGTGTATATGAAGCGTCCGCCACTGTACGAGTACCTGTAAATGAGCTGTTACTATGGAAACGATAACGTATTAGAACGAGAGCGTTAATATAAACCTGTGATCTGCATCTGCACTACTGTCAGGACCCCAATCAGAATTAAACAGCGCTGTGGTATAAATATACAGTATATATATATATATATATATATCTCATAATTAAGAGTGTGTTATAATGAAATTTGCAGAAGAAGAGGAGAATGAGTCAAAATCTCAAGAAGTACTCTGCAAACACTGGAGCAAAAAATCAAGTTGTCCATTATGAATCCAGTGTTTCTGGGCAAATATCTGCCAATGAGGTGATTTTATTAACCTACCCTACATCAGAGCCTAGAAATGTTGATTTTTTTTTTTAATAATCAGAAATTTTGGATTTGTTTTAGTGAATATTCGGATGCTATATTTTATTTCTCTTATTTGTGCAATCTTGACTTTCACTCGTCCTTCCTTTTGCAGACCACAGTTACCCTGAAGAGCAGGACACAGGTTAATGTTCCTACTAAGAATGGAACTGTAAGGTATGTGACAAATGTCTGGTACAGTAATCTGTTTACCAATGATCGACTCAGATCATTTTCTACGATTCATATTCTGAAAAGAACAAGTTATTCATTCATTTCAGATATTATATTACTTTCTTTTTCTTCTTTCCATCAGCATCACAAAAGCACAAATGTACCAGGTGAAAAATGTGCGCCAGTGATGAAGAAACACGACAACAACCATGTGCTGTTTAAAAAAAAAACAAAAAACTGGTGTGTGTAAAGGCCAAAATGTTATTTAAGGTGTTGAATATCCAAAATCTTGGTATCTTTATGTAGGTGCGGGATAAAATGTAACTTAATCTCTTAGTGGTGTTTTGGTTTTTTTTCTTTTCTTACTGAACTTTAGAAAAAATTGGTCATGAACTTGGTAAATATTGAAGATTTTCTAAACACTGTTATTATTGTTATTGCTGTAAGAAATAAATTATAGAATGATATATATATATATATATATCAGTCTACATTGGTCATACAATATTAGAATAAACTGGTGCTAAACATGGAAAAGAATTTTTCTAATCCCGTTATGGAAATATAATTTATTGTTATCATGAATAAATATGGTATATAATTGTCCTGGTAGCGCCAGTGGGTGCTGAACTACACTACCCATCAGCCCCAGCGTGTCACATGACTCTCACCTGTGTCTCGTTATACCTTGATTAGCACCACTATTTAAGCTCTAGTCTTTTTAGTTTTTCAGTCTCACCGTCAAGCTTCTGGCGTTATTGTTGTAGTTGTCGTTTGTTGTGTGCGCGCCACAGTATCGCTGTAGGGATAAACTCACATATTTACAGTATATTTTGAATCCATTTATCTCTCTAAAGCTGCCTTGTGACAATGTCCATTGTTAAAAGCGCTCTACAAATAAAACTAAATTGAATTGAATCATCTGTATGTTTTTGCCTTATATCCACACTTCATGTTTATGATTCTTGTTTTCACATTTTTGGTTGTTTGTTTGCACTTTGCACGTGTAACCCGCCTTCTCCTCCCGTCCCTGACAATAATAAATAGTGTTTAACCTATAATTGATAAATATATATAAATATATGGTATAGCCTAAACCAATGAACATACTGTACATACCGGATGCTTCTCAAATTACAAAAATGTCAGTAAATTAGGTTTAAATTTAAGCCGATAGTCAACACCTTGAGGATTTCAGAAACGCGTCTTGTGTTAGGCATTCTGTGTATTTTAATTTGGGTAAAATGACATAATTAATCTCATTTTAAGTCCATGCCAGGGTTTTATCAGTAGTGTCTGGACAACTATTTTTAAACACAAGCACCTGTCTTTAAAGCTCCCCAGAAAGATCAGGGACAAAAAATACAGAATAAAGAAGGAATTAGTGTTTTTTTGTTTGTTGTCAAATGTAATAAAAGGTAACATGAAATCAAATTAAAGAGAAGTGAAGAATCATTTTTCACATTAATCACTGGTTTAATTTAACAAAATGCCTTCCACACTCGTTATTCAGCAGCGCAAAGAATAGCACTTGATCCAGCACAGACTTATTTTGTATTTTAATTTGGTATATTGTTGTATCGATAAATTTATATATGGCTGTATATATATGGTGAGTGTATATTGTTCTCCGACAGGTACTCATGCTCACAACTTGAAGCCAGGAGAAACTAAATTGTGGTCTGTGCTGCGCAGACCTGGATGTCAGAATACAGCAGCATACCTCTTAGTAGTGTCCTTGTGGAATAGCTTATCAGTGTGGGACTGAGCTTCTAGCATGTTTGTAGGCCATGGTGATGACCGTTCACTGAGTGGTCTAAGAATAGTGACAGATCAGTAACTGACTCCATGATTAAATAGTACTATAAGGCATGTTCTGTACATGGTAGGACATGTTCTGCAGATTAACATATTTGATACCCATAACCATAGCTAGGACCTCGGGTTTTGGCCACAGGGTCATCACTATGACTCGCGATGATGAGCACATGACTGAGGCATGCAATTCTGCAGCACCGCCAAGCTGCCGTTGTTCAGTGCTTAACCTTCAACTGCTTCTTCCCAGCCACACCACCCTCCATTCTAACCAGTTGATATGACCATGGAACATGAATTTGGAGCTTATGCTTATCTCACTGAGACGAAGATGCATCTCTGTCTGTGGTATGTGGAGTTCAGATGCAGCTTGAACTCACGTCCTTAATTCTAACAGCTCCTGGGAGTGTTACTGTTGCAGCTGTGGTTAATAAGCCAAGCATTCCTCGCAGGAGTTTGAACCCCCATAGCTGCCTATTAAAACTGACTAGCAGACATGATAAGGTCCTCTACACACTGGAGTGACAGCATGCCGAGCATTCTCACTGAATCTAGAACAGTAAAACATGCTTTTATTTAGCATCTTACGCTCCAAAACTGTGGAACTCCCTTCCATCTGATCTTAGAGAAGCTCAATCCCTTAGTACATTTAAATCTTCTCTTAAAACTTATTTTTTAGGATTGCTTTTATTCGATTACTTTGTTTTGTTTTATTAAATTATTGTTATTACTATTATTGTTATTGTTATATACTCTTATGCAAAGCGCCTCGAGAGCCCTTTTTAAATGCGCTATATAAAATAAAGGTTATTATTTTATTTGGTTAAATGTGACCTTCACACTAACAGGTAAGTGATTAGTACTAAGAAGGAGTAGTGTTGAGTATCTGACTGAAACTCAGGAGATTGTGACCTCTGGTGGTCAGGAATGGTACTGCGGCACACTGTAGTGGATTAATAGTTTACCGAAATGAAACGAACATAAAACACTGGTTACTGGTGTAACTGTGGTTCTGTGAATAGTGGAAGACCACCAGAGACGGTTACGGATGTAGTTGCTTCTGTCTTTCGTTTAGCTCCAGCAGATAGACCGCCTAGATATCTAGCTTACGTCAGTAGCCCATGGGCTTTCCACTAGAAAAGGCGATTGAACCTAAGGCCTGCAGGGAAGCATTGAGCAGCTCTGACGCTGTGCCATCAGGAGTGTGGGGAACGAGGGGGCCTTAGTCATAGATGAACGAGGTGCAAGCATCAGGTGGGCTAAAGAGTTCTCCACCCGAATCAACCTTGAAACTGTATTATAAACCATCAGGTCATTGCTACATCTGCATTCTGAGTTGGGACATCGATGATTCTGTTTGAGGGCCTCATCAGGGGACAATACCACTACCTCCAGTGGAGACATGTTACCAAGACCCATCTCCTGTGCATCGGCCATCGCTGCCAACGTACACACCACCCGGTCGGGTCTAGCTGCTGGAGCTGAGCGAAAGGCAGAAGCAACTGCATCTGTAACCGTCTATGGCAGTCTGGAACTATGAAGCTTTTACTGTCAGTACTAGTACAACATGAAGAGACATTACTAACCCAGCTTACAAATCTGTAAGTAATCTACCTAGTAAGTAAAACCTGTTGTTGAGAATTATACAGTATGATTATGATCACACATTAATGATACTCCAACTGTCATGTTTTTCAGTTATTACAGTTGCAATTACATCCAGCTGCAAATGTATCATTCTGAGTTTTAAAGACATTCAAACCTATTTTGGTTACAGTAAAAAAAGGTTAAATTTTCCACTGCAAATAGGTCATGATGATGATGATGAATTCTTGTTTACCAGCATCAAAGAAATAGTAAAAATATTGATTTAAAAAAAGACCATCTAAAAGACGACTTTGCGATATTGAAAAAAAAAAGAAAAAGAGTAAAAGAGAATGATTGGGAAGTGTTTTGTGAGTTCTTCAGAAAGTCGTCTCCCGGCTCACGTGAGTGATGGCTTCAGTGATGCTGATGGAAATAAACAAGAAATTAGAAATGACTGGACGTGTTTAATTCCAGATTAAATACTGAAAAGCTAAACATCACATACCTCTCAACCCCCAACCCGCACTCGCACAGATTCACTAAAACCTGCAGGTGTGAACGAGTGACAACAAACTGCACAGAGAGAGAGAGAGAGAGAGAGAGAGAGTATGACATTACTGAACAAACCTTAAACTTCAGCGTTAATGATACTAACTAAAGTAATAAAGGAAGTAATAAAGTACGAGCTGATCGCTGACTCTGAATCGGAGGAAAATTGATTCTTTTGGTTTGTTTGCTATTTGTTTTGGTTTGGTTTCAGACTGCATGTAATTAAACAAACCAAAGAGGGAGAAACAATTACTAAAGTTTACTGTTTGTAAAGTTTACCATTACTAGAGTTTAAGGTGTTTTGTGTACTTCTTGTCGTTCAGAACACACAGCATTTCTGCAGCTCTACAGCTCTGTGCTTTGGCTCAGTTTAGCAGCTCAGAAATACAAAAAATACTGCACTTCCTGCAGATGAATCAATTGATGGTTGAATCACTTTCTTTCTTTCTTTCTTTCTTTCTTTCTTTCTTTCTTTCTTTTGTTGCACTCTGTTATATAAACCCTGTCTCACACTAAAATTTTGAGTAGTTTTTGTAAGCTCCATTGTGCAAATCTCCAGGGGAGGGATAATCTATAACTAAATAAGGAACAGTCCAAGGAACAAAATCCAAAAATCAGAGCAAATATGGAAAAAGGCTAAGAATTTACACAAGCTAGAGTTAGACAAGGCTTTGTAAGAAGAAGGTGAACAATGGGTGTTATATAGGTTGAAAAAAGTGATTTTGAACTTGACATATACGTCAGAAATCAGAAGAGTGTGACTTCAGGTGTAAGGTCTGACATAAAACCCACTTTCTTTAACGGGCAGCTCTTGAAGCTGAATTGAATCACTTTCTTATTAGGGTTCACTCTGAAGTGGACTGAGCCCATAATCTCTCGGACCCGAGTGTGATTGTTGCGTTCTCACCTGATTAAAGACACGCACCGAGGTGCAGAAACACACCAGGTTTAGATTCAAACAGATTAAACACTACACTGCTAACCTCAATCAATAACACATTAAATTAAATTAAATTAAATACAATTGCAGCATGTTACTAAAGCTAACTGACTGAACTCAGGTCTCCAAGTGTAACTACTGGAACACTGTTTAGCCTCATTTATAAATTTTACCACCAAAAACGTATGAATTAAGCCATAAGTACTTACTGTTGATTTAGTGGTGGAAAAAGCATTAGATACTGCAGCAGGTTATTATTTTGATTATTCGGCTCTTTATTAAAAAAAAAACACATAATAAAGGAGTTCATTCGTTTGTTAAGGTTACTAATGATGCATTACTGCTGATGTTAGAGGAACCTTGTGCAGTGGAATATTAACGTTAATGTGTTTTTCTCGTCTGAAATTAGTTTACAAAAACAAACAAACAAATACACACAAACATGCACACAAACACACCGGCTCCTTTTCCCAGTTGAAGAGATTTTTCCTGAAATGCTCAGCCACGACTTTGAGTTCGCACGTGCGAGTCACCTCACGTGTTTCAGTCAGAGCTCGTGAAGCGTTTGTGCGCTCAGCAATCTTCTGCAGCGCTTCATCCACCGTCTTCCTCTTCTACAAATATGATCATAATATTCAAATTTAATCTCTAAAGCCATGTAAATGATGTTATATGATAATATGTATTTGTCGTAAAGTGCTATCATACAGACTATTCCTGTTAATCTACAAAATTAAAGGAGGCCATCTCAACTTTTCTATTAGAATAATCAAATGTATTTGACTGATAAAATAATTTCAACCACAGATCTGCTGAATTCTGGACTGTGATTGGTCAGACGGTGTTGATTAATTTTCTGTAACAGCAGCTCTGACAGTAGCGCAGCTGCCAATCACGTTATCGTTTCTTTAGTAACAGCTCATTCACAGGGACTTGTACGGTGAACGCTCCACATAAACAGATTTAAAAAAGGTGTAATCGTTGATATGGTGAAGTTTTCTGTAAGCAGATGTTTTTATTAAAAATCTATGGAAGGAGTCTCCAGTGTCAGTCTCAGATATAAGAGTCAGATTATGCATACAGTGTTTATTACTTCTATAATGTACGGTTATGTTGATGAATAAGGTTCAGGATATAGATACAGCGAGTGTGAGTACTGAATCTATTGAGAAATAAGGACTGTAAATAAAGCAGTACAGAGGAAGTGGCTTACTCACTCTTTTAAGATCTTCATATTGTCTTTCCAGGGCCTGTCTTTTTTCCGGGTCCTGTTCCTTTTTAATCCTGTTTTCTTGGATTATCAGTGGAACTTCTGTAGCATCTACCAGGTCGGACGCTTGAACGTTCAGGGGCTGGGGCGTGTAGGCCTCTCTGACCGAGGCAGGGGATTCTCCAAGAAATTCATTCAACATTAACTTCAGCATGCCCTAAATAACGCCGAGTAAGGAAGAAAATACGCTTAACATTTTAGTAAATAAATATGTACCATTTTGGTTAATTTGTTTTGCTACAGAACACAATCTACACAATGAATCTGTGTTAGTGCTCCATTGTTTGGAAACGATCTACCCTGGAAATTACTTTATATTTTTATTCATGTAAAGCTTCACTGAAAGCTGTCATGATATGATTTAAAATACTGAAGTTATTTCGTATTGTACGTACCTTGTACCCGTAGTTACACGGCATCTGAGTCTTCCCCACATCCTTTCTCACAGCCTCGCTGACATTTTTCTTCAGGTAGCAGAACTGATCTTCAAATGAAGTCAAGCTAAGCTTTGCCTTTAGAGTGAAGTGAAGAAGAACAGAAAGAAGAATGCCTGGTGTCTAATTTCAAATACTTACCACATACGTCGGAATCCAAAGTGTATTATAGCGCTACAGAAGTACTTTTAACTCCTCGAAAATAACAGTATAAACACTAACTGTCTCGGTGTGGTGCAGCCAGTAAGTAGTGAAGACGTCAGCCAGAAAGGTATTTCTTTCCTTGTCCCAGAACCAAGCATAAGCATATTCATCAGGACTGCATGAGCCGACTGAATACACTGAAATAAGATAATAAAGGCTTTACAGACATAACGAGAATAACGTATTTAAACATGTCAAAAGTCAGTAATTAGAAAAAGTGCTAACCATTTCTGTCTGACAGCTTGTCCAGCATTGATCCAGCATGGCACGATTCCATATAAATGACCATCTGCAACCATCAGGCTTCATTCATCAATCTTTGAGTAAAGTTGTGTGTAAACGTTTGAGCCAGACAAACCGAGCTAAAACTTTACGCTGGATTTACATAGGTTTCGTAAACACTGATTTTCTTCATATTCGTATATGTTTAAGTTGATAAATGGTAATCACCCAGCTGCTTTGGGTTTGTGATGCCCACTAAACTCCATAAAAAGACCAATTTCACAGAGCAGAAAGCACAAAATGGCTATAAAAAAAAAAAAGAAAAGGCAGAAGAGGCTTAAAGTACTTTTGATTCACGTCAGTGAGTCACAGCACCTGAAAAGACCAAAAGACCAAAGTATGGAGAGAAATTATGGAAGTGAATTCGTCCATCCGTCGGAATATAAGTGAGGTCAAAAGGAAATGGTTTGACACAAAAACAGAGTTAAAAAAAAAAGTATTACTGCTAATCAACGGAGTTTCTCTGCTAGCGGGAGCCAAACCATGACAAAGCTTTTTAAAACTGACCAGATGCCGTGGCAAACAAAACTGATTTCTAAGCCAACTTTCATCCTCTGAAAACATAAGTCATACTGGTCTCTAAATATACGTTGCCTCCTCAGTGCATCATGTGCTTAAACACTCCCAATAATATCAGTTCTGCCATTTGCACTGCCTCGGCTTACGGCTGCCGTCTGCACAGACCCCCGGCCGCGCCCTCCATTTATACACCCGCATTTCATCTAAATTAAACAACCAGCCTTATTTGTCTTCAAATGGATTTGGGTTGACATGCTGTCTTTATGTGTGTGTGTGTGTGTGTGTGTGTATGTGTGTGTGTGTGATATTTCCTTAATGTCATTTAGGCCTATATGAAACGATGAAATATTTAATTTGTGTATGTATTTGAGATGAATAATAAATAAGTGATTTGAACTTGACAGCGTAATTTCTATATAAAAATGCAGTAATTCATCGTAAATGATTAGATTCAAAGCCGATCAATCAAGGGTTGAGTTAGTTAGTTTTCTTATGCGTAAATTTACACACACTCGGGAACAGGAGTAGGATACAAAATATTTTCTGAATTCACGCAAAAAAGTGTCCGGAAGATGTCGGAAAAATTTAAAGTTACAGCTTTACTTCTGACTTTTACAAAGCGCTGACACTGGAGACTCCTTCCATAAATGTTAAATTACCATCTCCTTACAGAAAACTTCACCATATCAACAATTAGACATGTTTTGAATCTGTTTATGTGGAGCGTCCGCTGTCCCTGTGAATGAGCTGTTGCTATAGAAACGATAACGTATTAGAACGAGCGCATTAATATAAACCTATGATCTGTAGTTGCACTACTGTCAGAGCTGCTGTTATAGAAAATTAATCAACACCTTCTGACCAATCACAACCCAGATTTCAGCAGCGCTGTGATATAACCTGTGACATCTGTGATCTATTATATCTATTTTTAACAGGAAATTTTAATACAGAGATCTTTTTAAAAATGTAAAGTGACAGTAAAACACATACCTTTGAAAATTTGCCGCTCCATGACATTGTATTCACCGTGTTAATGAGGTCATGTGCATAAAGCTGTAATAGAAAACAACTGATTATAACATTTCATGATGTCAGTGTTATACAGCTGACGGGAAACCAGTCCTTGGCTAACTGTTTTCAGCAACATTTCTTTCACTAACCATTGCTTCTATTAGAACAATGCACTTTTCAATTCACAGAGGACCATCAGAACCTCAGGGACAGCAACTTAAGCTCACAGGCTATGTCAATATTTATGTTCTCCATATTCAGATCCTCCAAAATGAGAAGAAAGCCTCGCAGGTGGTCATTACTGAGACAGCAGGAACACAGCTGATGGCAGATCTGTGGCTCCAGGAGATTCAGGCACAGGTTGCGTGGGTGTAGATCCATGGTGGTTCAGGTTTCTGGTTTGGAGAAGATGTGCGCAGTGGCATTAGGCAGTAGAGGAGACAGGCATCCTGAGGCTTATTACTAGCTCCGGTTGTAGGAGGCATGTGGAGAGATGTATCATGCAATTTCGCCAATGGAGGGATAAACCACTCCGGCCCTGTTAGCGCCAGTAGGTCCTATCTATCTTGGGGTGCATCTCAATCAGCTCGCTAGCTCCCTAGGTCCTGAATCAGTAGATCGTGTACACGAGTTCTGCCGCTGGTAAAGACCCT
>CM074985.1:23035065-23045338 GCA_037576825.1 Pangasius krempfi
CAGGTGAATCGGATGTATATGAGGGTAAATTAGGGCGTGGCTCAGGTGAATCGGATGTATATGAGGGTAAATTAGGGTGTGAATTAGTGGGCGGAGCTTGTTTCCATGCAAGCTGAAGCTGATTCTTTTACTTGTGCTGCTTTTAATGCGTGACAGTTTCATAAATCAGACACAGATTTGTTCACACGTCGTTCTGTGCGCTGAAATGTCTACACAACTTTTTCTACACAACTTTCAGCAATAAGGGCGAGTGTTTGTAATTCCCATCAAAGATGTCCAGTACAGTTGCTCTTCTCTTGTTTGCACTGCGTTCATCAGTACGGTTGTTATGGTGTCACGGTTTTATGGCTCATCACGTTGTATGATCGCACTTTTATTTTACTGCACAACTTTTTTTTTCCTTACCAGCCTCTCTTTCATCTCTATGTCTTTTCTATCATCTCCCAATGATAACAAAATGAAACTTAAAACGGTGAAGAATAAAATAAAGATTATTTTAATTAAAGATGATCTTATCCTGAAAACGGAAGAACATCTAGGTGATTTGATTCCCTCAATGTTTTTCTTTTTTTTATGTTATTTATACACGGGCATGTGAGAAGCATTAAAGAAACATTTATATAACATTTATATAAAGATGTTGTAAAGTTGTCTTTTTAAAAATTTGATTAGATTTTGGAATTGATCCAAACAGGGTTAAGGTCACAGCAAGGTCAAATGTCTGCAATAGATTTTCTTCAGTAGCTTCCTTTCTGTTTGCCATATGGAGATGTTACTTACAGGCTCTTAATCTTCTGATTTTAGGCTTTATACCGAAACTTTACAGTATTTTAAGTATTGTTAGTATTTTTCCAGAATACACACATGGGAATGCTTTCTTCTGAATTTTCTTTTATTCTCTTTAAGGCTCTGTTTTCATTGTAACAGTGCAATCAGATCGTTTTAAAGATCTTCAGACCACTACAGTATATTCTCCTAGATTTGTCAAACGTTCAAGTCTCGCAGCGTCCTGGTGTATGAAATGTCACTTCCTGTTACCGAGCCACAGCTTTAGACCCAGATCAATTCCAGCCTGTGACACTTTTCCCTTTTGTCTTAATGGAAGTAATTCCATTAAAGGAGACCAGTAAATCCATAGGGAAGCTAATTCCAGCTCTTAAGAAACAACAGCGTCCCCCTCCTCGTTGTCTCTTCAGCTCTGTAACACTCGAGTGTTAAATCATTTTCCGCACGCAGCTTTGTGACGGATGTTGGCGTGACGGATGTTAGCGTGACCTTAGTAAAAATTTGCGTAAGTGCTTTTGCTTAATTGGATCGATGCCAATCGGGGGACAGACTGTAACTCTGAGGATGAGGGAGGAAAATGATCAAGTGGATCGGTTAGAATCTGTGCAGAAAAAAACCTGAAAACGAATCAGACTTGTGAATCCATCACGCCGGTCTTCCTCTTCCCTTCCTCGGTCTTTTATCATATATTCTTTTGCTCCCTTGCTTAGACCTGTGTCTGGGTTTTACAGATACAATCTCAAAAATTACCCATTTTTTTAAGGTTCGCTGTAGCAAACTAAGGGATCTCTAGATGTTTAGATCTGCTGGAGGACCTGTGTTTTAAGTTGAATCTTAAAAAGCAGAGGAAAATGGCACTGATCGACTTCACTGTCACAGTAACAAAGAACTGATCAGGCACTGTATATAAAATCTATTTCCGTATCAATTCTGTTTATTCAATAAAAAGGATGTTTACAGGTTATTTAAACTTGTTTCTACTCTTTTGCTGGCACTTTCTTATATTATTCTTATGTTATGTATTGATGTGCGTTATGTTTTAAGTGTCTAGCACCCTAAAGCGTTCTCCAGCTTGTCCCTCTCGAGCAGGGATCGTTAACACAACCTCGATCCTGAACCAGCACCTGAAAAATACTGAAAAACTCTTGGTTTTTAAACTCAAGCCAGCTTCTGTAACAGATCCTGCATTATGGCTTATTTAGTCACATGCATTTGTGTGTATTATTTACCTGAAGGCAGTTCATCCAGGCAGCTGGGGATGGTGCCACTTGGTGTGGTTGCGTTGGGCTGCGGTTCCCATGAGCAGCTTTGTGCTTGGGGCTTCATTGGTGGACGGTGGATGGGTTTGATGGACCTATCCACTGTCCGCTGAAGGAGTCCGGAGTGGACGGTGGATAGGTTTGGCAGACCGGACTTCTTGTGAAAACTGTAATGAATTTCCTGGTTACACAACTGCACTATTTGTCCTTGTAGTCCACGGTTATAGTTGAAGGTGGGAGAGTTAGCTAGTGGTTGGAAATTGGCAAGACCATCAGTGAACAGTTTACAACAAAACAGACTTCATGATAAAGCTATAATGAATTTCCTGGTTACACAATTGCACTATTTGTGCATGTAGTACACAGTTATAGAAGGGAATGATTTATAATCGCACTCTCCGGCGTCACCCAGATGATGTCACCCTTCTGAGTCTGGTTCCTCTCAAGGTTTCTTCCTCATATCGTCTCAGGGAGTTTTTCCTCACCACCGTCACCTCTGACTCACTCATTAGGGATAAATTCACACATTTATTCAATCTATTTATTTCTGTAAAGGACAATGTCTTTTAGGGAAGCGTTTTCACAGACTTTCAGAGATTTATTTCATTTTGTTTCCCCTTTCTGGTCGGATTAGCAAACTGCCAGCACTGCTTGTTAACGATGAGGACAGAATGTTTAAAGACTAACGGATACAGAAGAACGCGTTTATTCTCTGCATCAAGTTCAAAACAGATGTCTCGGGATTCCCGAGAGGCGAGACAGAAAAGCGTTCGCTCTTTCATCAGGAGATCGCGAGTTCGAATCCCGACGGTGCCACAGCCTTCCCTTGGCGGGATTCCAAGAGAACCAAATTGGCTGTGGGTGGGAGGGGTTTACTCTCTATTCCCTGTCAATCACAGTGATACTAGCCAATTGCGGGAGTCTGTGAGCTCATGTTTGTTGACGAGGACAATTAGCACTTTTCCTCTTCCCTGTGGCTGTGGCACAGTTTGAATAAATGAGGTTGACTGGTGGAGGAAGCACGTGCTAGCGTTCACTTTCTCCGGTTGGTAGACGTTGTGTGAAGGTGGGAGAGTTAGCTAGTGGTTGGAAATTGGCAAGACCATCAGTGAACAGTTTACAACAAAACAGACTTCATGATAAAGCTATAATGAATTTCCTGGTTACACAATTGCACTATTTGTGCATGTAGTACACAGTTATAGAAGGGAATGATATTTATAATCCGGTGTCACCCAGATGAGGACGGGTTCCCTTTTGAGTCTGGTTCCTCTCAAGGTTTCTTCCTCACATTGTCTGAGGGAGTTTTTCCTCACCACCGTCACCTCTGGCTCACTCATTAGGGTAAAATTTATAAATATATTTATATCCTGAATTTATATATTTCTGTAAAGCTGCTTTGTGACAATGTCCATTGTTAAAAACGCTACGCAAATAAAATCAAATTGAAATTGAAGACCACAAAAAAGACATCTCATCATTTCAGAGGCCGTGGCGCAAGTTGAAAGCGTTAACATGAAGTGCAAGTGCAAAAAACAAAACATAACCACTGCGAGTTGTTTTATTTATAGCCAGAAAATATCATCAGTCATGTCGCTTATCTGGACTTTTATAAGCAAGGAATTTTATGTAACTGGATTTTCGCAAATTTCTGTTGAACCCACAAATGTTCCAGGGTTCTGTTCTTTCAGAAAATATTTCATTAAACAGTTTGAACCCTTAACCATTAAAAGGCCCTCAGGGAAAGCATCTTTTTCTAAGAGTTTAGCTCCTTAACTGGGTGTGTGTGGTGAAAACTGCTATATCATCATATCGCTAGTATGATGTGTGGAAGAGGTGTAGATTCCAGGTGGGCAGGAGCCATGGACAGGTCAGTTCTCCCGGGAATACCAGCGTGATCTCTTCCCTCGTATCCTCCTCCTCGTCCTCGTCCTCCTCCTGAAGGTTCTTGATATGCTCAATGAAATATCTCAAGTGGAAATCCAGCAACTTCCCTAATTCTTCATGGTGTCATAGTGACACAGCAGTAGGCTCCAGGGTCACAGTGGATCCGGAGTGTATCCTGGGAAAACTAGGGGGAAAGCCAGGAATACATCTGTGATGCTAGTCAATCACAAGGCATGACATTCTCACAATTTTGTGTGTGTAGTAGTGGCATGTTTGTGTTTGTGTGCATGCGTGTATATGTATGTGTGTGTGTGTGTGTGTGTGTGTGTGTGTGTGTGTGTGTGTGTGTGTGTTGAAAGGAAATCAGAGTACCTGGAGGAAAAAGTCTAAGATTTGATCCCAAGTTTGTGTAGGTTTCCTCTGGGTATTCCGACTTCTTCCCACCTCCAAACAACCTGAGTGAGTTGTCTACTTTAAATTGATTCTTGGCCAATTAAGTTAAGTGTGTGTGTGTGTGTGTGTGTGTGTTTGTGTGTGTGTGTGAGAGAGAGAGAGAGAGAGAGAGAGAGATGGACTGGTGTCCTGTACAGGGTGTGGTTCCAGATCCACCTCGTCCCTCACCAAGAGGAAGCAGTTACTGAAGACGAATGGAAATAAAATGCTAATTCGTCTCCTTGCAAATTGACTTGCGTTTGATTTTATATTTGGCAGGTTTACAAGAGCCAGTTAATAAATTCTGTCTAATTTAATCCCCAGAAGTGTCGTCTATATTAATAATAATAATTAAACTTGCCAGATGAGTCTTATGGTAGTATTTTTGATCTTTCAAAGCCAAACTGCTTCATGTGTGCGCATGCTTGTGCATGCTTGTGCGTGCGTGTGTGTGTGTGTGTGTGTGTGTGTGTGTGTGTAATTGGCAGCATGAGGCTGGTGATGGACAGAGCTGCTGTTCCAACAAGCCATAAAAACACACACTCATTTAGAGCTGCTCTTATAAACGGCTGGAGTCGTTCTCTCAAATGGAAGTGTCAGGGTGTGTGCTTTCTGATAAATGTCACAGAGCAAGTGTGTGTGTGTGTGTGTGTGTGTGTGTGTGTGTGTGTGTGTGTGTGTGTGTGTGAGAGTGTTAAAGAAGGAGACCTGCCTGGGCTGGGAGAGTGTGTTTTATGAGTGTGTGTTGCCTCTCACAGGAACGATTCATTTAATTTTAATATACGCAGGCTTAACTCTCTCTTCGTCCCTCACTCGATTAACGCTAACAGAGAGAAATGGAGTAAAGTGTGTGTGTGATTTATAACACTTTACTCCACCACGCTGCTGAATCCTGGATTGTGATTGGTCAGAAGGTGTTGATTAGTTTTCTATAACAGCAGTGCAGTACAGTAGTTTTCAGACAGTAGTGCAGCTGCAAATCACAGGTTTATATTAATGCGCTCGTTCTAATACGTTATGGTTTCTATAGTAACAGCTCGTTCACAGGGACGTGTACGGTGGACGTTCCACATAAACAGACTAAAAAACGTGCAGTTGTTTATCTGTGAGGAGAAATGTGTTTATTTAACATGGATGGAAGGAGTCTCCAGTGTCAGCGCTTTGCAACAGTCAGAGGTGAAGCTGTAACTTTAAGATTTCCGACATCTTCAGGACAGAGGAGTTTACGCTTCTTTGCGGTTTCTCGGTAACAAAATACGGCAAGCTGCATTTTATTTTTGTCTTATTAACGTCAAGAGAGAGAGAGACAGAAAAAAAAGAGAGGCTGCTACTCTTGTTATAGCTGCTATAACGTAAGTGAGAAAAGGAATGTTCCAACATTAAATGTAACTATAAATGGATAAAACATACGATGTGTCATTCTTTAATAAATGTTTGGCAAATGGTCATGGTATAAGAGGAATAAGACACTTTGAAACGTGCTTCTAGAGTAAAATAATCAGCTTCTCGTCAGGGCGTATCACAGCATACTGTCGTGGATTATTGTCCTATAACAGCACGCTCCACTTGACTTGATTTGGTCCTTACTCAGTGTCTTCAGGGAACTAAAACAGGAAAAGGAAACAGCAGGAACAGGAAGCAGGGTTGAGGTAATAAGAGGAAACTATTTATTTATTTATTGTCCTAGATATGAGGCTTTTTTTTCCCCCTGACGCCAAGCCTGAGTGATTTTCCCTTTTGACTCTGTGTCTGATCTCCGTGACAGTGATGTGGGAGGCGGGGCGAGTGATGCGTTGTGATTGACGAGTTCAGGTCCACTTTGATTGACAGGTGAAGACAGGGCATGTTCGCGCTCAGAATACATCACGCCTATTGCTCACTGCGATGAATAAAATGTGTGTTTGATGGACAGTGACTGCTCGGTGTGTGTTTTCTGTAGCTGAGTGTGTTGTGAATGTGTTTATTTTACTGGTGTGTGTGTGTGTGTGTGTGTGTGTGTGTGTGTGTGTGTGTGTGTGCGTGCGCACGCGCTTTATATTGGTACCATTTACATTTATGCCTCCGTTATTATTGCTGTATTATCAGACATAAAGTTGATGATTAATTTATGAATTTTCTCACAGCTGCATTTGACAGTACAGGAAATAAAAACGGTGTTGATCTCTTTCATCATTTTTCAGATTTTACATAAACTGCATCTGCATCACGTCTTCTCCAACACGAAAATGACCACAATCTACAGAAATCTGTTCATCTCACTGCTTCGTCCACTCACGACCACCATGTCACCTGAAACTTAGCACATCATGTCATATAGCCCAGAAACGACGGTTTCCTGCTCTATATAACAAAGTATTTCTCTTTATGAGAATCATTTTCTATACGAACACTTTGATCGCACTTTTCTCTAATTTTATTTCTATATTCAGAATTAAAAATCCAGTTTCTAGTTGACCTGCAGTCATGAAATTTAGATTCTGAAAGTTAGAAGTCTGTTACAAAGGAATTTCTCAAAATGTCGATGACTTTGTTTTTTAGATTTTATACTGAAAAGTGATATTTAAAAACATTATTATATGAGCGTATAAGTACAGTATTTTTTACTGAACAATAAAGAAATGGTAAAGCATAATAAAAATAAAAAATAAACTAATAACATCCAGTGATTTGTTTTATTAAATAATGCATAACTAATGCAAATTAATATATGCAACACGCAAAAGCGGCTGTGCCTGCTGGGTGGGAGGGGCTTAGTCTCTCTCTCTCTCTCTCCTGTCAATCACAGTGATGCTAGCCAATCGTGGGCTTCTGCGAGCTCATGTATGTGGAAGAGGGCAGATAGCGCTTTCCTCCGAGTGTGTTACGCCGCCCCGTGACAGCTTGAGCAGCAGTTTGAATAGACTGAGGACCTGTAGGCATGTTTTCCTCACAGGAACCAACTTAGTTTCCACACAAAAAATTGTGGGCGGAGTTTGTATGATCGAGCAACTTATTGGTCAAAAGCAGGCTTCAGCTATCATTTTTTTAACAAATTTTTTTTTTTTTTTTTTGAGATTTGGAAAAGTGCTGTTTAATGATTCATTTTCTAACCTGCTGTATAAAATATAACATTTTTCTCAGCAACTCGGAACCTTTTTAGGAACCCAAGAACCTTTTAGTGTTGTTTATAACCAGCTTAAAAGGAACCATATGCATTAATGACGTCCTGCTACAAGATATTCGGATCTCATCTTCTTACTCAGATCTCTCCAGGGCTTCAAAAAGAATGTTCTAGCGCTGAAATTAGTACACTGAAATCAGACTCCATAATGTACTGATAACCGAGATATGGAGTAATTATCAAACAGTTCCAAATTTACAGAGAACTACATCGTTTCATGACTAGATAGAAATAGACAAAGGTGTGTGTGTGTGTGTGTGTGTGCGCGCGCGTGTGTGTGTGTGTGTGTGTGTGAGCGCGCGTGTGTGTGTGCGTGTGTGTGTTTGTTCAGTTGAATGTAAGAAGGCCTATAAATCTGAATGCGAGGCGTCCAGCTGTGACGCCCGGCTTGTCAGTGCACTCGTGCTTGATTACTTTGTCAGTTAACGCTGATGGATAGACCTGCTGTGAGTGTTAGCCGTTGTCTGTGTGTGTGTGTGTGTGTGTGTGTGTGTGTGTGTGTTTCCCTCACACAATGGCTGTGTTTGATTTACCTCTCACCATCCAGGCTCACTCTCTCTCTTATTCTCTAGCTTTATGACGTTAGCCGTTGCTCACAGAAGCCTGTTTAAGTAGCGTCATGCTAAATCGCCCGCTCTGTAGAAGCATGTCGTTCTGTCAGTCGCACTCGTTCATTTGCATGTGTTCCACACCACTTTTTAATCAGATTGAAGAGGCCTTGGAGGGATGATGGATCGCTCTGACAGCGGCCAACCTTCTACACCATAAATAAGGGCGCAGAAACTATCCGCAATGATGGACTGACCCTGTGTGTGTGTGTGTGTGTGTGTTTTCATTTGTTGTTTTTTTTATACGCCATGTTCCAGTAAATACCTCACACAGCGTTTGCACTTCATTCTACACTCAGACACCCACGTTTAACCGGCAGCTCGTTCGATCCGCTTGTTAGCGTAAATTTAAAAGTGGAAAGCCAGCCAGTGAAGTCTCTCTCTTTCTCTCTCCCTCTCTCTCTCTCTGACATCTTGTTATCCTCGAGATTTAGCTGCCAGAAAATCCATCCATTTTCTGTACTGCTTTTCCTAGTTAGGGTCACAGGGAGCCTGGAGACTATCCCAGGGGACTTGGTGCACAAGGTGGGGGACACCGTGGACAGGGTACCAACCCATCACAGGGCACAACACCAGTCAGCCTACACCGCATGTCTTTGGACTGGGGAGTGAAACCCTGAAGCACTGGGAGAACATGCAAACTCCACACACACAGGGCGGGAATCAAACCCCCAACCCTGGAAGTGTGGAGCAAACATGCTAATCACTAAGCCACTGTGTCACGCTGCTGGAAAATCATCTTTTTTATTCATTTATTCTTAATAAATCTTTACCCAGTGATACAGAGGGAAGCGTTGCTGCCTCGACAAGCTCCACGTCCCCAGGTTCGATCCTGAGCTTGGGTTACCGTCTGTGTGAAGCTTCTTATGTTCTCCCCATGTCCGGGTGAGTTTCCTCCGGGTTCTCCGGTTTCCTCCGACCTTCCAGAAACATGTGGATTGCGAAGATGAATTGCCCCTATGCCTGAATGAGTGAGCTGTGGAGCCATTTTGCTCCTCCTAAAAGCCCGACCTCCAACATGGACGACTGCAATGGACCCGAATTCCAAGTCAAGAACTCTGCAAACATCCACCTATCCTGAGTTCTCGGACATAAACACACCTGACGTCACAACAACATGGTGGCAAAGCGTCAACGGTGCACAGAATTCCCGCTGCATTCATTTTTACTAGATAAAACTTTATTTTACTCGATCTGTAGCTTTTGCTTTGTGAAAACATGTTTAACAACTTTGTAAGTTTAGAGCTGTAAAGTAACGCCGCTGATCTCGGCTCAGTTTCATTAAGGTGATAAAACTGTTGTGACAGACTGCTCAGATTTTATGAGCAGAGATGAACAAGACAGTTGATCTATCGCGTACGTCGTTTCTCAGGGCTAATCGCACAGAAATAATTCATGCACATCTTCTTAATGTGTTCATCAAATTCAGAGCAGCTCTGAGCAGCCATGTTTTTCCAAGCTGAAGCCTGGGGCGCTTTCAGACGTGAACTGGAGAAACAATGGATCGCAGCATTAAACCCAAGGCAGCATGGGCTGAACCGGATGGAGTTTGTGTGTTTGTTTTGTTAATTATCTCTAATTAAATAAGAACCCTAGCACACAATCACTGAGAGTCAGTGGAAAATAAAACCTCAGGTGTAGGAATGTGAGCAGTGCCAGCATGGTGTGTGAATTCTGGCTCTGACAGTTCCTCAACCTCAGCTACATCCCTCCGGTTCATAATCACTCTCAACTAGAGATGTGTCGTGAACTGCTTTAATTTACTCCCAGTCACACAGTTAAACCAATTCAACTGCTTCTCAATATGATCGAAGCAGTAGTCTAATTTAAACCACCACAACCTGGAAACATCTGATTATTAATTTTCCTTAGCTATAATCATTATATAAACAACTTATGTTCAAACCCAGGAACCTTACTGTTCTAGCTCAGTGTGTGTGTGTGTGTGTGTGTGTGTGTGTGTGTGTGTGTGTGTGTGTGTGTTTGTTTTGGATGTGTGTTCGGGACACTGGTGCTGTTTTCCAGTCCAGCTGTCATGGCTCACTTGCTGATGAAGTTAATGATGAGCTCTCTCTCTCTCTCTCTCTCTCTCTCTCTCTCTCTCTCTCTCTCTCTGTGTGTGTGTGTGTGTGTGTGTGTGT
>CM074985.1:23062224-23074852 GCA_037576825.1 Pangasius krempfi
TAGATAGATAGATAGATAGATAGATAGATAGATAGATAGATAGATAGATAGATAGATGGATGGATGGATAGATAGATAGATAGATAGATAGATAGATAGATAGATAGATGGATAGATGGATGGTTGGATGGATAGATAGATAGATGGATAGATGGTTGGATAGATAGAGAAGAAAAAATGTATGTCTTATAGTTAATTGTTTAATTAATTTTTATATATTTTTTTTCTTTTTCTTAGGAAGAACTATTATTTTCTGCTTGTTAGCTGTTTCCACTCTTTCCTGTCTGGTTGCTCATTTTATTAGATAGACAGAAAGGAAGGATGAAAAGAAAGAAGAATAGAATAAAAAAAGAAAACTTAACTTCTTCTTTTTTATGTATATACGTATGTTGTATGAGGGTTTCCCTTTTCTTCTTTCTCTTTTTTTTTTTTTTTTGCCTGTTTCCGCTCACTCTCTCTTCCTATCTCTTCTTCTATCCATTTAATCTTTTTTTCCCCCTCTTCGTTCTGCTTTCCCTCCTCCTTCGTCCTACAGGATTGCCCACTTATCCCGAGAGTACATTAATCAATCCCGGCCGCTTTTTAAAGCCGTGCTTCACGCCTGCGGTTTGCTACATGGCTAATGCTACTGAGGAGAAGCTAAAATAAGCAGTGACTAATTAGCATGATGGAAATGGAAAGGTTTTGATCTCCATACAGCATCTTTCAATCTAAACAGTCACTAAACCTAAATTCTCAATTATTTCAGAAATAAATCAATATTTAAAAAAAAAACCGACTCGGGGGTCCAGGAACAGATCATGTGCTCTGATTTTAATCTTCTGATTACACTGAAGTAAAATAACAGCGTGACTCGTTTGCTGTGTTAAACATTTAATAGCTTTGCTTCACTCAGTATCGATTTTCTCCTGAATTATGCAGTTATCGTTACGCTAAGTGGTGGCTATTGATTTTTTTTTTTTAGTACTTATTAGCGACACTAGCCTCGCTGCTCAGATGCACAGTTACATACGTTTAAAAATGACTTTATCAGGGATAAAAATAAAGATGTTTTAATGGATCGTGTATTTATAGTGAAGTTTCTGTAGCAGCATTAATACTATTAGTGCTTATTCTCTTTTTCTAGTACTCACTCCTACTATTAGTGCGCTAGTGATCATAGCATCAATGCTAATTTTCCTACTCGTACTATCACTGCTAATCGGTATACCACTTCTCATTCTTATTACTGTTTATTTTCATACTCGTACTCATGCTGCATATTTTATACTGATATTTACTAAGTATATTTTCACACTCGTATTCATATTACTATTGCTATATTATACTCATACTATTTGTGCTTATTTTATAACTAGTACTCAGTTTTTATTGCTCATCTTATACTAGTACTCATAAAGTTATGTCTTGTGTCTACACTACCCATACTTTTATTACTTATTGTGTTCTAGTGTTCATATGATTGCTGCTTATTTTCAGGCTGATATGTGTATTACTACTGCTTATTTTATACTCACAGTGTTCATGTTTGTTTACAAACTAGTAGTGGTTATTATTCCTAATACAATTAGTGCTTATTTTGTACTTTTAGACTAGTACTCATACTGCTGATGTAGTGGTGTAATACTCGCCGTATTATTACAGATTATTACCCTCCATATTATTTAACATTACTTGTACTATTACTGCTCTTTTAGTATTAGTACTCATATCATTACTACTGATTTATATACTACTTACCATCCTATTACTGCTGATTTCACACTAGTACCCTCATACCCTCATACTATTAGTGGCCATTGTAAACTTCTACCCATATTATTGCTGCCTATTGTAATACTAGAAATCATACTAGTGGTAATTTTATACAAGTACTCATAGTTGCTTATTTTATTCTAGTACTAATGGCATTACTGCTTATTTTTATACTCATACTCTTACTGCTGATTGGTGTAATAATCCCCATAGTGCTTATTTACTACTTATTGTACACTAGTACTCAGATTGTTGCTAATTTAATGCTAGTATGCATACTATTACTACTTATTTTCATACCAGTACTCATACTATTCCTGCTTATGTACAAACTAATACTCATACTAGTGGCTATTATTATTAATACTAATACTATTAATGCTAATTTCATACTACTAACCATACTATTGGCTAATTTTATTCTAGTAGACATAGCATGACATTTTATTTTATGCTATTACTCATACTATTGATGCTTATTTTAATTTTAACACCCCTAATATTAGTGCTTATTTTATACTCCTGGTATTATACTATTCGCATACTATTGTTGTTGTTGTTGTTGTTAGTGCTCATACTTCTATTCATACTACTAATTCTTATTTAAATATTAGTACGCTAGTACACTCGCTGCTCATTTGCATACTAGTAATCATCCTCCGACTGCTTCTTTTCATCCTGATTCTTTTTTCGTTGCTGTTTATTTGACGTTAGAATGCATACTATAGAATATTAAGGTATTTTTGGCCCAAAAACCAAAATCACACAGAATTTAGATTTGCTGAAAAGACATGTGGTGAGGAACAGTAAAGTCCCATCATGCATTGTGGTACATGACACCCAGTAGTTTTGCCTCCTATTGGCCTAAGTTGTGTGTTTTTTTTTTTTTATAACAGCAAAACTGTAACATTTTTCTTAACGTACCCAATATATCTTAATTTACCTCAATGGTAATATAGTGTTATTAGTGATCAGTAATACAACTACTACTACTACTACTACTAGTAATAATAATAATAATTAGTACTTTTGTTGGTAATTTAAGCAGTTATGATGGAAGTGGAGATCTCTTCTCATGCTCGGTGCTCCTCATGGCAGGTGGAAGTGGAAATAAGACATGATTAACATCATATTTTTGGGTTCCAGGTTGTTTAGGATGGGTGGTTTGGTGGTGCTGGTGGTGCTCGTGATGCCAGCGCACTGCACTGGGTGTGTGAGGATAAAAGTGTGTGAAGCACGCTGGGTTATGATCGAATGGGCGCCTGGCGTTAGCTGCAGGATCTGAGCGTGCTCTTTGTAGCTGGCAGGTTTCAAACGAGCTTCGGCTCATCGAGTTTGCCTCTGTTCCATCGCCTCCCCTGAACGAGCACGACCTTTCAGGGACCATCTGTCTGGAAATGTCCATATTCAACCTTGCTGAACGCAAAAAAAAGGCGGCAGTCAATTCAGAGTTAAAGTTAGAGACACAATCCCAATACACAATCCCCTCTGAAAATATTGGAACAGCAAGGCCAATTCTTTTATTTTTGCAATACACTGAAGACATTTGGGTTTGAGATCAGAAGATGAACGTGAGGCGATAGATCAGAATTTCAGCTTTTATTTCCTGAAATTTACATCTAGACGCGTTAAACAGCTTAGAACATGGCAGCTTTTGTTTGATCCTTTTCATATTTCAAATAACCAAAAATATTGGCGTGTGTGACTGACAGGTGTTTCTTCTTGCCCAGGTGTGCCCTGTTAGATAGATTGTAGGTTTCACCTGAGAAGATTGCATTTGTATTTAAAAAGGATAAACCAACATGAAGACCAGAGAGCTGTCTATGGGAGAAAAGCAAGCCATTTTGAAGCTGAGAAAAGAGGGAAAAAATCCATCAGAGGCATTGCACAAGCATTGGGAAAGATGTCCTGAAAAAGAAAGAAACCACTGGAGTACTAACAAGAAGACATGGAACAAGTGGGCCAAGGAAAACAACAGCAGCTGATGACAGAAAAACTGTGAGAGCTGTGAAGAAAAACCCAAAAACAACAGTTAGTGACATCACCAATAATCTCCACAGGGCTGGGGTGAAGGTATCACAATCCACTGCCCAAAGAAGACTTTGAGGGCAGAAATTTTAGAAGCCTTAGCACAAGATGCAAAGCACTTATCAGCAGTAAAGGTGAGAAGGCCAGATTGGAATTCACAAAGAAGTACAGAGATGATCTACAAAAGTTCTTGAACTGAAATTAATCTCTACCAAAGTGATGGAAAGGCCAAAGTGTGGAGAAAGAAAGGATCTGCTCACGATCCAAAACATGAGCTCATGGTTCAAGCATGGTGGAGGTAGTGTCATGGCTTGGGCTTGCATGGCTGCTTCTGGAACAGACCCACTAATCTTTACTGATGATGGAGCTCATGATGGTAGCAGCAGAATGAGTTCAGAAGTCTACAGAAACATTCTGCCTGACAATCTACAGAGAAATGCATCCAAACTTATTAGGAGGAGCTTCATCATTCGGCAAGAGAACGACCCAAATAACACTGCAACACAACAAAGGACTTCATCAGGGGGAAAAAGTGAAAGGTTTTAGACTGTCCATCACCAGACCTTAGCCCTGTGGAGCAGCATTTCACCTCCTGAAGAGGAGACTGAAGGGAGAAACTAACAACAACCGAAAGAAGCTACACTACAAGCCTGGAAAAGCATCACAAAAGAAGAATGCAACAGGTTGAAGATGTCAGTGGGTCGCAGGCTTGATGCAGTTATTGCAAGCAAAGGAAATGAAACCAAATATTAAGTGTTATTTACTTTAATTTACTTTAAGTGCCATGATCCAAGTTGTTTAACACATCTAGATGTAAACATCAGGAAATGAAAGGTGGAATTCTGATCTATCGTCTCATATTGTATAAAAAAGTAATTCAGCTTTTTTATTTAGTTGAATTTGGTACAAAGTGAAAGTGTTTCAAAGCTTTGCTTCTGTTTAACCACCTCATTAACTAATCACTGTGTCTCTGTCTCTCTGTCTAAAAGCATCAGGTGGTGTATCAGATGTCCCACGCTGAGATCGATGTTGGGTTGGAGTGTAAATTATTCAGCAGCTTGGCCTCAACTCACTGACAGACCTGAGAACCACACCCGAACATGTGCCACTTCATTTCACTGTGCATGTGTTCGTGTCGGATGCTAATATGAAGGATGCTGGAAATATGCACCGTTAAAGATACACTACTAATGAGGTGAATATGTTACATGTAAGTTGCCTGACAAATAAACAAATAATTAGTCACAGGAAATATCCACCAGTTTGGACAGTAGCAGAAAGAATATCCCTGGACTGCTGTAAATCTTTCATATTTTGTCATTCTGAGGGAATTACAAGTGCTTTGTGAACTCCATAAGGTCACTTTTTTTCAGTTTAGGGAGCTCAGTAAATAGGCTAACTGCTAGCAGGAAATATTCTGAAGCAGCATCAGACTAAATGCAAATTAAATATGCTGGCTGAAAAAAAAGCTAGAAAAAGCTTGAATGGTAAAGGATGCAGTAATGTCAAAAAAAAAAAAAGAAATCTGCTAGCAAATGGATAAAACACACAGGCTAGCTTTACAGGAAAGAAATTAAAACACAGATTAGCATTACATGAAACAGACTAAAACACTTCCCACTGGGAAGCATGATGGTGGTAGCATCATGTTTTGGGGATGCTTTTCAGCAGGGACTGGGAAACTGGTCACGGTTGAGGGGGAGATGGATGGAAGGCAGATACAGGAGAATCCTAGAAGAAAACCTGTTCCGGGCTGTGAGAGAGTTGAGACTGGGGCACAGAGTCACCTTCCAACAGGACAACATCCCTAAGCGCTCAGTGAACTGATTGTTAAGTCCATTTTTAGGTCCAATCCCCAGTTGTAGCACTACAAAATGTGAAAAGGGGGTGAATACTTAAGTACTGCACTCTAGCTATTAATCAACCGTTTGATGTTTTAAACTTGTCAGTGATTCTGCTCACGCTGTAGCCATGTGCTGTGTTGATTTAATTTTTAGCATTATTCACTCTAATTATCAGTGGTGTTGGTGTGTTGGACGGCGCTGTTCCCTCTCCGCTGTGTAATCCAGCACTCTCTGGTCTCACTCAGGCTTTCCCACCATCTGCCTCGAGTCTGCCACAACACGATGCCATATTCCTGAAAAAAAAGGAGAGAAATAGATTATTATTTTCTCTGGCGTTGAGTTCAAAGCACAGTGGGCAGCTGTTCCCGATCCTGCAGCCTCTCAGAGCCGGAGTTCTGCAGGGCCTTGATCATGATCATGTTGGGTTTGATTACATCTGTACACATCTGCTGAGGAACAGTGCTGATGAAGTGATTGGTGGAGAGAGAGAGAGAGAGAGAGAGGGGAAGGAAGGTGGTATGTCCCAAGTGTTTAAGAAGATTAATGAAAAAGCTTCAAAAACTGCTGTGTGATATCATAAAAGTCGATAAACAGAGAAGGTCATTTCTCTGTGGTTTCCTAGCACGTAGGCTAGCTAATCGGCGGTTTCCACACTGACTGGTGCATTATTTAATCTCACTAGTTAGTTTTATTTACAGCTACTAACATTTCTTATCAGAACTAAACAAACCCCCAAAGACAAACTACAAGTGACTAAAGTGACTTGTCACACGCTAGCGTAACTGTAGGATAAAGAAGCAAACTTCACACACCGAACATGTCTTGGCTGATTAGGAAAATGGTGTTCATGTTTGGATAATCTGTTACTTTATCACCAGCCCATTTTCAGGAAGGCTGGACATCCAGGAGCCAATGATTTCGGGGATGAAGAACAGCTGAGCAGCCACAGATTGAAGATCTACCTGCTTGCTAATCAGTGATGTTTACGCAGCTGACAGAGTGTCAGTATTGCGTTGTGTGTGATGGTGTGTATTACACCCTAAAGCAGCAGCATGGCCCTGTTTAGCTCCTGTCGATTCAGGGACAGATTTATTGACAGCTGTGTCATGCCCTGTAGCACAGCGTGGCAGGAGGAGGGTGTGATGAAGCCATGGTGACTTTGGAGGCTAAGGAGGTGTCAGGCTTGTCAGGAGCCAGAGTGGCGCTGCAAGGCGTCAGCCGCCAATTTTCCCAATGGTGCACCGTTTCAGACTTACCTTCAAGCTTCGCCTCTTTTTTGCGTGATAGTGATGGGGTCAGTGGGCCTCACCACACAGCTCTGTAACCAGGCCCTTTGTTGTCATCTTCAGCTTTATTTTCACTTCTTTCTTGCTTGTTTTTGCTTTTTTCCTCCTCTGGGCTGTCATTGTCTCAGAGATGTCAAGCTAAACCTGTGGGCCTCACAGCGCAAGTCTACGAGCAAGCCCTCTTGTGAGAGTTTTTGTTTTTTGCTTCAGCTTTTTTAGTGCTCTTTCCTCCTCTTGTGGGACTGTCATTATATCAGAGAAGATGATATAACAAGCCTGAGCCTCACTTCATCGCTCTCTGAGCAATAACATTGAGTTTATGACGTTTGATTTGAGTTTATGACTTTCTTCTTCTTCATATTGTTTTCTTGTTCTTGTTTTTCTTCTTCTTTTGAGAAGAAGAATATGGGCCTGATATGCAGCATTATATATTGGGGCCCATATCTTATAAACTATAATGCCTTTATCTTCGTAGCAGTCCAAGCAGAACTGATTTTTAGGGGGCCAAGCACTCTTGTTTTTGTTTGGATTTTCTCTTCTTCTTCTTCTTCTTCTTATTATTATTATTATTATCATCATTATCATTATCATTGTTATTCGCACTATCGGCCTGGTGGTGGCGATGGTTGCTATAGTATAGCATTTGGGTCCATATCTCTTATTCTTCCTTCGATCAAATCAAACAAAAAAAACCCCTCAAAAACCATTAAGAGGGTAGTTTGGACTCTGCAGCAATATGTCTATTGTTTTTTCTTCATTATTAATAAATTGGCCAGCTCTGCCCTGCTCCATTCCTCAATTTCTTAGCCATTATTTCCTTCAGTTAGAGCTATTAATGGGCCCCACTGTGCAGCTGCATGACAAGGCTCACTCAGTCTAAACTTAAATCTTTTAAAGACCTCAAGAACTTTTTCATTAATCTTATCTCTGTCCAGATATGGGATCATTTCCTTATCTTTTGCATCCTAATGGACCCAATTAGGTGGGCAAATGGGGTTTATTTCTATTTCTATTTCTGGAAGATGCTTTGATATGCGCTGAGGAAAAACAGTTAAAGGAACAACACAGTTCTAAAAGCATTGATACTGCATTAGCTTAATTGCATTCATTTCATGTGCATATGTTTAACTTTTCTCAGAACCATTTGAGTGCTCAAGCCATGTTGTTAATGCAGTTGGGATTGGTACAGTTTAAGTTGTTAAGATTCAGTACAGATTTGAACTCAGGATTTTACTGTAACTGCACACATACTGTTTTATTTCTTATTTGATGAACCTAGCGTACATAGAGGAAATTACACCTATGGCCCTAAGCCTGTGATGTCACTGGTTCTCAGTTCCAGACCAGCAGTGTTGAACATTAGTAAAGAATGATGTTTGAGGAAGAATTGTGTTCGCTTTTTATAGTGGACTCTTTTGAGCCTAGTTTACAGTGACAACAAGGTGTCTTTTGCTCTGTGAATAATGTATTTTATATCAAGATAAATGATCCTCAGCCAGATTTCAGCCTTTAATCACCTCCTCCTTCTGAGAGGCCTCAGGACGCTTTCTTCTTTAATCAAAAAAATTACATGGAAGCCCCGGACGCTCTGGCGAGACTGTTGGGAATCAGCGCCTCGGATAGAGCTGAATAACGCATTGACAAAACTCCCAGAATTCCATTGCATTATTCTGCATGAAAGATATGCCTGTATAATTCATACTTGTGGCTGTTTGAAGTGCAAAGATTTCAGAAGTCCATCAGTCTGAAGTCTTTCTGCTTGAAATGAAATGTATGTCAAGTCAGATTTTATCGTCATTCTTGCATAGTATCTGAAAAGCTCATGCTGGTATTTTTGAGATACACATACTTTTATAACATAAATAGTTGCAAATATGGACATGTGAATCAAGTAACCTCCCATTTTATAAGATTCAATCAGCTGCACATAGGCGATGTGTTTTATTCAGTCAGGATTAGTTTCTGGAGGTGTGTGTTCAGTAATGTTGCTCGAAGACGTCTGTAGTAACTATGATCAATTCACATGAGATAAGTGAGTGACTTTTATACTGAAGAAAAAGTCTGTAAACGATGATAATTACATTCCCCACCTCCACATGCAAAACTAATCCCATCTGAATAGGACTTTATGCTTAAAATTAATAGTAAAGCTCCTGAGTGGTGCAAGAGAAAAGCATTCAGTCTATCATCCAGAGATCATGAGTCTGAATCCTAGTGATGCCACGGCCAGGAATCTGAATTAGCTGTGCTCGCTGGGTGGGAGGGGTCACTCACAGTGACACTAGCCAATCATGGGTGCCTGTGAACTCATGTATTCAGAAGAGGGTAGATAGCACTTTTCTCCGAGTGTGTTACTCGGCCCTGTGATGCCGCATGAGCATCGGTCTCTATGGAAACATGTGTTAGCCTTTACCCTCCATCGGTCAGTAGCAGTTGTATGATAGATGCAAGTTAGCTAGTGGGTGGGAATGGGCAAGAGTTAATGGGTGGGAATGGGCAAGAGTTAGTGGGTGGGAATGGGTGGGAATGGGCAAGAGTGGGAGGGAATGGGCAAGAGTTAGTGGGTGGGAATGGGCAAGAGTTAGTGGGTGGGAATGGGTTGGAATGGGCAAGAGTTAGTGGGAGGGAATGGGCAAGAGTTAGTGGGAGGGAATGGGTCGGAATGGGTGGGAATGGGCAAGAGTGGGAGGGAATGGGCACGAGTTAGTGGGTGGGAATGGGTCGAAATGGGTGGGAATGGGCAAGAGTTAGTGGGAGGGAATGGGCAAGAGTTAGTGGGTGGGAATGGGCAAGAGTTAGTGGGTGGGAATGGGCCAGAATGGGTGGGAATGGGCAAGACCAATCTGGGGAGAAAAAGTGGGAAATAATATTAAAAACAAAAAAACAAGCATTTTGTAGGATACCCATAATGTTAAGCTTATTTTTCTTATGTTTGAAATAATATGCACTATTTTCATCTTTGGGGATTGAAAAAAATTGCATTTAAACTGCTCTACTGTGGTGTATTGACTTTTTATTCAAAAGTTTAGGTCATAAAATAATAACTGCTGAACACAATGAAAGTCGAAGAAGTGGAAAGTTTAGGAGTCCATGAGGTCTGATTAAGGGTCAGCTTATAAATTATAAACAGAACAGAGCAGGGGACTGAACCCTGAGGGACTTATATGATTTGTTTTGTACAGTTATTATTTCACCTTTGCTTGTTTTGGTGACTGTGTTAAAAAAAAAAAAGAGAAACAAGTTACTTTTGCCAATAAAGTAAACTCTAAATTTCACAAATATCATTACATTTGATTGTAAATTCCAGACGTGGAATAGCAGCAGAGACGAGGCATCGGTTGCTCTTATTGAAGATGCGTAACAACATTATTTTCCCATTCAGCATCTGTGTGTGTCTGTGTGTGACCACACGATTCACTCAGCGGCTCTCTGAATGAATTAGCTGCCTATTAGAGTTTTAGCTGCTCTTCCTGACAGGGATCGAGTCCAGGCCTTAGCAGTGGAGAATCTCACCAAGGCTTCAATCCAGGGAAAAAAGGAAGAAGAGGCAATTAGATTTGGGAATGTTCATTCTGTCCTGTATCAAGATCAAGTCTAAAATTATTAGGCATTAATTGCTGAAGTATGATGATGCCAAATTCTAGATAAGATTATACTAGGCTAGGTTAGGTTCAACTTTATTGTCGTTGTCAGAGTGCGAGTACAGAGACATGAAATGCAGTCAGCATCCAACCAGTAGTGCAGATAGCAAATAAGTTAAATGAGGTAAGTAAAGTTATGATGCAATAAGTAAACAGTATGATGCATAAGCAGTAATGCAAATGGCAATTAAATTAAATGGAATAAATAAGATTTATGGTGCAATAAGGTGAGATAAACAGATACAGGCGGAGCTAAACAGCATGATGCATGCAGTAAGATACAGTGGATAAAAAAGCTGATGTGGAAATAGCAATAATGTGCAAATAACAGTCTGATATAAATAACTGTCGTGATGACAGATTACTTATAAATAATTGCAGATAATAGCAGTAATGTACAATACAGTACAGTATGGTGTTTAATGTTACTGTGTCGTTATGAGGTGGAAGCTGGCAGTTAATAACTAAGCAAGATATATAAATTCTGACCAATATATAAAACCCCCATTAGACATTTATTCATATTATATTTAACAATATTGTGAGAATATGATAGGCCTTTAGGAAAACTATAAAAACCGACGATGACAGAAGTGGGTGTGGCTGTAAAGGGAATGCCTCGAAAGTGTCTTAGACTCAGATCTGAAACACGTGAATCTTTCGGTCATGTGTTCGAGTCAGTGAATCTGTCGATAACCGTGAAGTCGGTGAATGATTTGATCTCTGTGTTCAAGTCAAACTGTGTTTGAGTCACGGAAACTTTTGGTCACAGTGTTCAAGTTGGTGAATCTTTCAATCATTATTCAAGTCAGTGAATCGTTTGGTCATGGTTTATAGTGTTAGTGAATCATTAAATCATGGTGTCTGAGTCAGTGAATCATTCCATAACTGTGTTTGAGTCAGTGAATCATTCCATAACTGTGTTTGAGTCAGTGAATCATTCCATAACTGTGTTTGAGTCAGTGAATCATTCTATAACTGTTTGAGTCAGTGAATCATTCTATAACTGTGTTTGAGTCAGTGAATCATTCTATAACTGTGTTTGAGTCAGTGAATCATTCTTTAACTGTGTTTGAGTCAGTGAATCATTCCATAACTGTGTTTGAGTCAGCGAATCATTCCATAACTGTGTTTGAGTCAGTGAATCATTCCATAACTGTGTTTGAGTCAGTGACTCTTTTGTTCATGGCCGAGATTCACGTCTCTCTTGTTCAGTAGTTCAGGTGAGTCACTGACTGAGCTCATTTGAACCATGCTTAAAAAAACACTATAAATCCTTCGCTTTAAATAAATAAACAGGGTCTCAGGTGCAGTGTGCAGTTTGATAAGGAAATGAGCTGGAAGTGTTACTGAGCATCTTGCAGAAGCAGCCGCAGTTCTTCTGGAGACTTCGACTGTCGACTCGCTTCTTATTTCTGCAGCGAAACCCAGCAGCCTTCATTCTGTTTTTATCTGAAAAGTGAATCAATAGTCAGAAAATAAACATCTATAACAAAGTTTGTACTAAAAAAAAGGGAGGGGTACCAAGACTTTTGCACAGTAGATATGTATATAAATACAGTATGTAACAGCATGTGGTATAATTCAGGTGAATGTTGTGTAAACTCCAGACGATACTGCAAATAATAATAATAATAATAATAATAATAATAATAATAATAATAATAATAGTGCTTTGAAGCTTTAACAAAAAAAAAATAAATAAATAAATAAATAAAAAATAAATCCTAGCAAACGGAATAGTAACTAAACTATACTAAACTATATAAAAGAAATTAAGTAACATGAATTACTGTACAGTGGATGTAAAAAGTCTACACACTTCTGTTAAAATGGCAGGTTTTTTGTTTTTGTGAAAAAATTAAACTTAAATAAATCATATCAGAACTTTTTCCACCCTCAGTGTGAAATTACAACGTATAAAAATTAAGTGAAAAAAAAAACAATCAGAAATACTTTAGGGAAAAATAGGAAAAATAAAAAGGGATATATGTAGACTTTTATATTCAATTCAATTCAATTCAGTTTTATTTGTATAGCGCTTTTTACAATGTCATTGTCTCAAAGCAGCTTT
>CM074985.1:23094527-23108921 GCA_037576825.1 Pangasius krempfi
GTTGGCCTCCCCTTTTTTAAACACCTTTTTTTTTCTTCCCGACCCCCTTTATAGTTTGTGTTATTTAACTCAAATTAAACCCCCACCATCAACCCCCGCTTCTACTCAAGAAAAATCTGGTAATCTCGGAGCCATGGACTACTCACAGTCGATTTTAAACAATTTTAACGTGGAACTCAGAAACTCCATTTAAGCAGCTACGTAACCTGACTCGAACGTTAAAGGAACTTTAACCACCTAAAGATTCAACTCTGAAAACAACCCAAAGCGTACTGATGTAAAATGAATTTAATATGCGATGACACAGTGGACATGCTCCTCAAACTGTCTGATTTGTTTGTCTTACATGTACTTTAGCAGGTATTCAGTACACTGGACCAGGACGATCCCCTCGAATGGTGAGTGTTCACACACCACTCCACACACACCATCAGCACCAACCACGAACTGCAACAACAAGGTCAACACAACACACTGCTGTTTAATAACATCTGCCACTCCAATGACCTGTAAAAGGGTCATTTTATAAACTTGTTCTGTAATTCGTTGATCCTGAATTCCCAGAGCGATGACTAATACTTCAGATTTCAGATTATTGCACTGTATTAGCAAATAAAACTCGGTTCTAAACACTACATGAGTTACTGTTACCACCCCAAACACTGATTGTTTTCCTGTAACAGCATGACCTGACATGAGTTAATCCTCTTAAACCACAGCAATTTGGGACCAGTTACATTCTTTATTTATGAAGACACACTTTTTATCCATTTATAGTTGCATACAGTATAATGTTGTCCAACATCCATGAAACAAGTTAGTTCCTGTTCTCGCTTACGTTAAAGCAGCTATACAGTCGTTCCATACAAATCAGATGTTTTTATGTCGGCAGCATAACAAGTACCGTGTCATAGATGAGATTATTGGTGAGGTGTGTCACAAAATACTGAAAACATTTTATCCAGTGTTACACTTTATTTATGTCATTCAACATATCGAGGGTTTGTAGGCAGTTTTGTAGGCCGTACCTGCATGGACTTGTCGTACCAGCGGTTGGCGCCGTTCTTGTCATGGCCGCCGCCGTGCAGCATGAGTAACGCTCTGTTGGAGTCAGTGGGCTGAAGTCCAGTGGGTTCATCCAGACACAGCACACACACACACCGCTCCATCAGCTCCAGAGACTCCCGGTTCACTGGGTCTGTTAATCACACACTGATATGTGAGTGAGTGTGTGTGTGTGTGTGTGTGTGAGTGAGTGTGTGTTAAGGTCATTAAACACTACTAAGAGAACTGTTTTTATTTCACTGATCCTTATGTGGTTTATGAGTTATAATCCTCGTTCAGTTATTTCATTTTTTTATTTCTACTGCAAAAGCATTAGAAGTGATGATAATACAATGATAAAGCAAATCTGTAAATGTTGCAAGCGTGAGTCGGTGAAAATCAAAATTGTCGTCTCTCTATTTTCCAGAAAAAAGAAACAAAATAGAAGAAAGGAGGTATTGCTAATTAATAAGTATATCATTTTTTTTTTTCTTTAATGAAGTTCGTAGTTGAGTTAAATCTCTAATTTCTCCTTGGGATCAATAAAGTCTTGTGTTGTCTTAACGTGAAATAAAATTTATCAATGTTGTCAGACTTAGCTAACATTAAACAAGTATACAGCTAACTATAGCTAATTATATTTATTAGGAATGCACCGAAATTTCAGCTGCTGAAAATGGTCAAAAAATTTTTCATTTGTTTGTGAAAAAAAGAAATCACCCACTTTACAGATATAAAGAGCAACGATACAGTGATTTAAAAACAGTGCTGGACTTTTGTGCTTTTTTCAGCACAGACACATTAAAGTACAAACAAACAAAAAATGCCTTGTCTATCTAATGCTTGTTTCATTGAACCTCTATGTGCTTTCCAAAACTACACAAGATCAGGAACAGGACTGCAGAGAATCTTCCAACCTTTGCTTTTTCACGGCTTGCCAAGCTTTAAGCGCATCGTGTAGCGCTGCATTTTAACATCGGAATACGCTGCTTGATTTATCACTCGATATACACCAAAAGAGTCGTCTTTTATCCCCTATAAAAAAAAACAGATGAGCCAGTCGACATATGAATGTGGAATGATTGACGGTTACACAAGTGTTTTGAACTCGGCCATAGCCCGGCTCCCTTCCCCCAATCTCACACTGGTGATGTTTCAGCCGGTGCTCTCGTCTCAACTCCTGATATATCATATATAGCATGAATCCTGTTCAAGGAACATAAAACTGGTGGACACATCTCAGCTTTAAATGCTACATCCTTAGTTTTAAATGCTAAAGACTGGCATTCGCAAAGTCATTTTTAGCGACACGTGCTTAACAAATTTTATTTGAACACCCAGCCATGTATTACTGTGACCTCTGACCTTTGAGCAGCATGTCTCTAGCTTTAGCCCACTCGGTCCGGCCGTCTGAGGTGAAGAGGCCGATGGGGGGACGTTTCTCCTCCGCCTGCTCTGCCATTTTACTGATCCTGACTAGCTGGGTTAGGACATCGCTCTCGTTCAGCCTCCGCGATTTCTCCATCAGATTTAACACGAAGAACTGAGGAGAGAAGCAGAGACTGGTAACGACACTCTGATTCACAATAACAAAAATAATAATAACGAAAGAAATTTATTTCCTATATATACTGCAGCACCTTTCATACATTTGATCCAATGTCTACAAAAAAATCCTGATCCTAACAGTTATAAATGTACAAAACACTGTTACAGACCAAGGTTGATTATTTTCCTATAACAGCACATTCCCACATGTTTTATTCCTCTTATACCACTCATTTATTAACAAATGACATCATTTTTTTAAAAATCCATTTAGTTACACTTAATGTTGTGAAACAAGTTAGTTCCTATTGTCACTTACATTATAGCAGCTGACAAAAAAAATGCAGCTTGTCCTGTTACTGAGAAACCGCAAAGAAGCGTAAACTCCTCTGTCCTGAAGATGTCGGAAAACTTAGTTACAGCTTCACCTCCTTACAGAAAATGAGTACACGTTTTTTTTTTGTTTGTTTGTTTGTTTTTTTTAAATCTGTTTATGTGGAGCGTCTGCTGTACGAGTCCCTGTGAATGAGCTGCTGCTATAGAAACGGTACCGTATTAGAGCGAGTGCATTAATATAAACCTGTGAGTTGCAGCTGCACTACTGTCAGAGCTGCTGTTAGAAAATTAATCAACACCTTCTGACCAATCACAGTCCAGAACTCAGCAGTGCTCTGGGATATCAAGAGGATCAAGAACATAAATAAAAACACTGCCTCACACTTCCCTATTTTTGATCATTTAGACTTCCAAACCAAAGCCAGATGACCCCAGAAGTTATTTGCTTTGACAATTTCTCTAAAATAAAAAGTCCGTAAGGCGTGGCTGAAGCCTTGTTTGACAGAATCATGCGGAAGTCCGTTTTGGAAAACAGCTTAAGTAAAGATGTTGTGATTATGATATTTCCACTGCGTCAGAAACCGATCATACTGATGCTACTTTGTCAAGTTATCTTGTTTCTCTCTTACTGCTAAATGAAATGAATTTGTTTGGAAACACATAATTACTCTGTGTAATTTCCTGTGAGAGATTAAGGGCAAGTTGGCGTGGATTCGTCAGGTAAAGTCCACTGAGACTGGTTTGTGGGGGGGGTTAAAATCCTGCCAGCGCTGATGGTTCAAGCCAGACAAAGTGGCAGATCCAATCAGGACTAATCGAGTTAGCCAGCTGCAACTCCATGGCCAAGTGCTCATTAGCAGCATAACAACTGTTCCTGAGTCATTTCCAGGTACAGGATTCTCTCTGCAGCCCACGAGTACCGCTGGTACTCCAAATGACTGCGCAACAACATCAGAGGAACTCGCACAAACTCGCAATCTGAGCCATGTGCTAACGTTTCAGCGCTAGGTAATATTACAAATTGGCGATGGTGTTTATGTGGTCTGTGGTGAAGAAGGTTTGGTTTGGGACACGCCCACAGTGGGGTTATGATGGCGAGACATTTGTGATGGTTATATGGCCTGTGTAGGCAGTAATTTATGGTTTTGGATATATTTTCTGTGGCCTATCATGAATGTGGTCTGTGGTGAAGAAGGTTGGTTTGGGACACACCTACAGTGATGTGATGGTGTTTCTGAGGCCTATAGTGAATAAGATGTGGTTTGGGACACGCCTACAGTGATGTGATGGTGTTTCTGAGGCCTATAGTGAATAAGATGTGGTTTGGGACACACCTACAGTGATGTGATGGTGTTTCTGTGGCCTATAGTGAATAAGATGTGGTTTGGGACACGCCTACAGTGATGTGATGGTGTTTCCATGGCCTATAGTGAATAAGATGTGGTTTGGGACATGCCTACAGTGATGTGATGGTGTTTCCGTGGCCTATAGTGAATAAGATGTGGTTTGGGACACGCCTACAGTGATTTAATGGTGTTTCTGTGGCCTATAGTTAATAGGGTATGTGGTTTAAGACATTTCCAGAATGGATTAGCGATGGTCAGGAGTTTTAGGCTTTGTTGCATTTATTTGGCCTATATAGTGAACAAGACATGATCTGGGACACACCCACAGGGGAGTGACAATAGTGAGATGGCTATGATGGTGTTTATGCAGCTCATATAGTAGTTAAGGTGAATAAGATGTGGTTTGGAACACGCCAATGTTGGACTGAAGGTGGTAAGACAGTTAGGATGGTGTTTATGTGGTGAAGATGTGGTTTGAGACACGTCCCAGCAGACTGACGATGGTTAGATAGTTATAGTGGTGTTTATGTGGCATGTACATAGTCACTAAGGTGTGGTATAGAACACAGTTTCTGTGACTTATAATGAGCTAAGTGTAATTTGGGACACACCCGCAGTGATGGCGTTTATGTGACCTGACCAGTTTACTACCTAATGTATAATAATAATAATAATAATAATAATAATAATAATAATAATAATAATAATAATAATAATAATAATAATAATAATAATGACCTGGTTGTTGCAGGCCACTATAACGTGTCCGGGTTCAGGGGTTTTCTCGGCTCCTGTGCTGCTCTGTGTGATCAGTGAGTCTTTTTTCAGTCCAGGTCGTCTATAAGATGTGAAGAGATGGTAATACTGCTCCATACACAGCTCACTGCCGGCCTGCTGACCTCGAGCATAATCTGGGGGTAAAGTCCTCCTGATTGATCACACACCAAAATGTAAATAATATTAAAATCACATACACACCTTATCAAATAATTTGAACATTGTGCAGACTGTCTGTAAATATTCCTATCAGTCCGCAGATAAAATTTTCTATCGGGCCTTCTGTAAACATGTCTATCGCTCTGTAAACGTTTCTATCGCTCTGTAAACGTTTCTATCGGCCTGTAAACGTTTCTATCGCTCTGTAAACGTTTCTATCGGCCTGTAAACGTTTCTATCGCTCTGCAAACGTTTCTATCGGCCTGTAAACGTTTCCATCGGGCTGTCTGTACACATTTCTATCAGGCTGATTAACATTTTAATGAGCATTTTGGCTTTAATTTACAAACACCAGCCATTTTAACTTATAGCTCATGAGGTTTGATTTGCACAGGTGAGAAGTGGTGTACCTGTCCAGCATGGCTTTATATTCCATCACTCCTGAAATGAGATGAGCAGCAAATCTGTAAGGAGAATAAAAAGATTGTCAGGTACAATGGCCACACCCCTTTCACTGTAATATAAACAAAAGCCATGCCTCCTTTACTGACTCTGAAAGACACAGAGGTCACGCCTCCTTCGCTGTAATGGGCACAGAGGTCACGCCTCCTTCGCTGTAATGGGCACAGAGGCCACGCCTCCTTTGTTGTAAGGGGCACAGAGGCCACGCCTCCTTCGCTGTAAGGGGCACAGAGGCCACGCCTCCTTCGCTGTAAGGGGCACAGAGGCCACGCCTCCTTCGCTGTAAGGGGCACAGAGGCCACGCCTGCTTTGCTGTAAGGGGCACAGAGGCCACGCCTCCTTCATTTTAATATTAGAGTAAAGAAGTATATTTAGAATGATAATGAAATGGAAAGCGAGTAAGCAATAGAGCTGTGTGTGTGTGTGTGTGTGTGTGTGTGTGTGTGTGTGTGTGTGTGTGTGTGTGTGTGAGAGAGAGATATTGCAAAATATATATTGTGTGTGTATAGGGTCGGGTGAAGCCTCGTCTACACAAGGAATAATCACAAATTCACAAGCTGATCATGTTACACACACACACACACACACACACACACACACACACACACACACACACACACACACACAAACACACACAGATAGTGTCTGTTGTGGCTCAGAGATGAGCCAGTAATGTGATTACACACTGAAGATTGGTATAGATTGGAGAGGAGAGATGTTGTGTTCCTCACTGCTGCTTTCTGAGAAACGGTTCACAAACACACACTCACCATCTCTATGCTGTGTTACTTCTCCTTATTCACTGCTTCTTATATTTTCTCACACACACACACACATACACACACACACACACACACACACACACACACACACACACACACACACACAGTTCATGCAGATCTCTCTCTTCTTTCTGCCCGATTTATTCCTTCCTCTCTCTCTCTCTGTGTGTGTGTGTCTCAAATCTGTGTGTGCGAGGTTAGAGATTATTTTCAAACTTCTCTTTCATGTCTTTGTGTTGAGTTGATTATTTGATAAATGAATTGATTGAGTGATGTGTGAGAAAGAATGTGTGAGAATGTCTGATAGATTAACAGGTCAGCAGTTCTTTTCTTCCTCTCAGTACACTGACAAAAAAGTCTTACTATCTAACGTACCACTGTTTATTAAGGATGGAAGAATTGCATAATAGTTCTTTCCGATATGGAAAACTGGTCTCTCCAATTAAGAAAATCTGGATCAGTCAAACATATAGTGACGCTGCGCCGATCTGGACAGACAGAGAAGAGTCTTGATGCAGGTCTTCCTTGTACCCTGAGAGATGGAGGGATCAGTCGAGCAGTGCTAGAGGATGGGAGGGAGCGTGGTGCAGTGCGAGGTGTGATAAGTGCTTTAGGGTAACTGGGTGCTGGTCCGTTTTTGGCTTTGTATGTGGGCATCAGTGTTTTAAATCTGATGCAGCAGCTACAGGAAGCCAGTGGAGAGAGAGCGCAGCAATGAGGTGGTGTTGGAGAACTTGAGAAGGTTGAAAATCAATCGTGCAGCTGCATTCTGGATCGGGTGCAGAGATCGAACGGCGCTCAGAGGCAGACCTGCCAGGAGCGGGTTGCGGTAGTCCGGTCTCAAGATGACAAGGGACTGAACAAGCACCTGAGTGGCCTGTGTGGAAGGAAATGGACGAATCCTTCTGATGTTGTAAAGGAGAAATCGACATGAGCGTGTCAGATTAGCAGTTTGAGAGGAACAGGACAGTTGATTGTCCGTGGTTACCCCAAGGTTGTGTGCAGTGACCGAAGACGAGATCAGAGAGTTGTCCAGGGAGATCACAAGATCCTGACATGGAGAGGAATCACTTGGAATGAACAGCAGTTCAGTTTTGCTGGGATTAAGTTTTAGCTGATGAGCTGTCCTCCATGATGAGATAACCATCACACCAGATCACACCAGATCCAAGAGATGCTTCAGTTCCTCTTTTAGAGGACAGGAAAGAAACACCAACACGACATAACAAGGACTTTTTACCTGATTAGTGAAATCAAGGCTTGCCTTTGATTATAACTTTTACAGATGCATACACATAATACACATAATACACATATGTTAAACATATTTACACTATTTACACACATTATTGTTCTATAAAATATTTACATTAATGTTCACATGGGATTAGCTTTTCTTACATTTCTCTCTCTCTCAGATTGTGACAGTTGCTCTGGTACTTCTCCTAGACATACAGTATGCTTAGTATATCTTTGTTTGCGTGTGTGTGTGTGTTTAGTGTGTTGAGAGAGTCTCGTCTGAGAGTAAAAAATTCTATTCTTAATATTTTTATTTTATTTTTTTGCCGCATTTGTTGCCCTGATATTTGATATTTTACTTCCTGTACGGTTTTCTAGTAATTGAGGAGCAGACCCTTGTGCCAGACAGAGTCAAAGGCTTTCTTTAGGTCTACGGAGCAGGTGAAGATTTTTCCTTTGGGTGTTTGGTGTCTGTGTGTCTGTATGAGGGTGTGTAGTGTGTAATGTGTAGTGTGTAATGTGTAAATGTGGTGTGTTGTGCAGTGTTGGGCTAGAAAGCTAATTTGACTTTTGGACAGGACATTGCGCTCAGTTAAGAATGTTACTAGGTGAGTGCTGAGTACACTGCAGGATAGTTTGGCGAGGTTACTGTTTACACAGATGCCTCTGTAGATATTGGGGTTGAATCTGTGTCTGTGTGTATGTCGGGGTAATGAGACCTCAGTTCCAGCTAGCTGGGTAAATTCTGCTTTGAATGATGAGTAGGATGAGGTTGAAGAGGTTTAGCATGGCCAGTTGCAGTTCGTAGCTGCTGTGTTTAAGCATTTCGTTGTTAGTGCTGTCGACTCCACAGGCGCTTCTGTTTTTCAGGGTTTAAAGTTTCGGTTTAAGGTCAAGTGTGTTTTTTACTGTTGATTCTAATTTAGTGAGTTTCCTGGGTTCAGGTTAGGGTTTTCTGGGGTTTCATAGAGCTCTTCAAATAATCTTTTCCAAATGTTTAATTAGTATAGTTAATTTAGTACTGGAGTTAATTAGTTAATTTTTTTTCCAGTAAAATGTTTTGACTGCTTTTTTAAATTTTCATTCATTCGTTTTCCATGTATGGGTGTTTATTTGCATGGAGGAGTTTTTTGTATTGCTGTAGAGCTTGGATGTAGTCTAGGTGCCGTTTGGTCATTTGGGTTTCTGTGTCTTCTGTTGGATAATTGTCGTAATTTTTTGTCGTAATTTCAATGTTAAACATTGTGTCGAACCACATTTCCATTTGTTTCGGTTTTGCTTTTTTTGGTTTTTAAGGCTTTCAGCTTTGTCTCTTTGGTTAAATAAGTGAACACCTTGTTGAGGTCCTCTGTTGCTTGGTTCACTCCTTCTTTGTTTGTCTTGTATTTGGTGTTAAGAAATGTGTTTAGCATGTGTCGGGTGTTGTCGAAGCCGAATGCTTTGGTCTAGTCAGTGGAGCTTTGTTCAGTCCAGTTGTAGGTTTTTGATTCTGTGCTATGAGTCTGTTGCTGCTGTATCAGGATTGGGATGGAATTAGTGAGGGTGAAGAGCTCATCTGTCCCTCTCCATTGATTCACTCTCAGATGTTCACGGTCGTCTTCGTGGTCTCTCGTGGACTGCTGGAGTTTGTTAATTTTGTCTCTCTGTTTCCAGAGTTAAACGTAGAACTTCTCTGCTGGCTGGTTGGTTTTTTGATAAAGAGCATACAGAGTTTTTTCTTTAACGTCTATGAATTCCTGCTGCACGATGGAAAGGGCTTCTTTTAGGATCCTGATGTTGTTGGTGAATTTAGGACTGTGTCCCAGTGGTGTTTTCTACTCTAGGGCTCTGATGGATGTTCATTTGCGTTGTTGTTGTTGTTGTTGTTGTTGTTTGTGGCATAGTATTGGTTTCAATTGATGTTGCATTATTTTTAATATTTTGGAAGCAGTTCTTTTCAGATCTTTGAATCATGATGGTTACATTTTTATAGTTAGGGTGGGAGATGTGTATTCAGGATCTTCATACGTTGTGATTTGTCCATTTTTCTTTGTTAAGAAATGTTTCACATGTTGCTGTATGCCATTTGGCTGGGTAAAGAAAAGTAGCTTGCACAATACCTTGTGGTATCTCCCACTAATGTCTCCAGGTTTTTGTTCAGGAATATTATTTAAGTGCTTCATCTGGAAAGTGTATTTCTAAGCCGTTCAGATGTACGAGCAGTTGCTCGGTTGTTAAATTTCCGATGTTTGTGTGGAGTGTCTGTAGTTGTTCCTGTATAGATTTTCCTCCTAATCTCTGATTAATCTTGTCTGTTATGGTTAAGTTGGTGTTTTAGTTGCTTAGTCAGTTAGAGACTAGTTAGTTTGTAATGGTTTCTGTTCTACTTTCACTAATGTTTCAGTGTTCTGATGGATTATTTTAATATCAGCTGGATCGTTCATGTATAGAGTTCCTTAGTGCCAAAAAAAAGTTAAAGTTTTTGTTTGAGATCACCTGTGTTTTGCTGTCATCTTGGTAACCATGGTAATCTCTCTCTCTCTCTCTCTCTCTCTCTCTCTCTCTCTCTCTCTCTCTCTTTTCTATGACTGTTTTCTCTCTTTCTCTTTGTTGCTCTTTTTAACTTTTTGAGTGTATTTCTCTCTCAGCCTTTACATACCTCTGTCCCTACTGTTTTCATTTCTCCTTTTTCAATTTTTATTTATCTTGCTCTTTCTTATCCTTCTGTCCTCCCTCTTCTCCCCCCGCGTGTAATTAAGTACGTCATCATTTCTCTTTTCTTGTTATTCTATTGCTTAATTTCCCTTTCTATCTGCTTGTTTCATTCTTTTGCAATATCGTAACCTTTTCTCTCATAGCTTTGTGTGTGTGCGTGTGTGTGTGTGTGTGTGTGTGTGTGCGCGCGCGAGTGGAGTTATGATTCAGGATTTGTTTACACCTGTGCTTCCTCTCAGACCTCCATCTAAAAAAGTTATACTGCCCAGTGTACCACCATTCATTAAGCAAGAGCGCTTACGGTAAACTGGTCTCCCGATTAAGAAAATCTGGTTGGGATGCAAATCACCTCTAGTTAAACATCTAGTGTCCTTTAGGAGGCTGCTTTACATGGTGCTGAATAATGGGGCTTGACCTGGTGATGAAATTTCATCAGACAAAGCAATAAAATGTTTCAGTTGTGGAGAAACAGGACATCTAGTCCATGCTTGTCTGGAAAACTGAACCTGGAAGGGCAGACAGACAGACGGGCAGATTAGCGGACTGCACCACACGCTCTTCCCGAGCTGGCTCCTCGAGGAACCTCTGGTCTACAGCGCTTGTCTGGACGTGACAAACACGATTAATTATTCTAGTTTCTTCAGGGATGAAGACTCTGCAGCAGCTCTTGGAGCTAACAGGACTTTTCTCACCCAGAGAACGTTGCAGCACGGATAGGGGTGAGATCTGTTCATGTAGTTTCTCAACGTTTAAAGCTCTGGAGATTGGCACTCATATCTCCATTTTAAACCCTGAGATCACACACACGAGTGTCCATTTGTTTGCAGAGAGAGACAGTGTTTTAGGTTGCGTCCCCTGTTTGCAGTTTTACAGAACATTTTTAAATCTTTTAATGCTTTTACCCGTTTTACCCCACGGGTTTTTATCCAAAAGTCAGCTGATTCATTTCATACGAAATGTATACATCAGCAGAAAGAACAAGATGACACAAAATACACAACACAACGTAACAAGGACTTTTCAAAGATTAGAGAAATTAGAGATCATCATCGGTTTTAACTTACAGATGCATGAATCAGGTTGAGAAATTAAAACACATTCGGTGTTACAGAGCAGCAGTGTGTGCTGATTTAAATGATGATCTAGCATTTGCACTGGAGTGTGGATTAAAAGTTTTTAAAATTATTTATTAAAAAAAAAAATTTTAATCACTGCATGTGTGTGTATTCATCCACCTCTTTATTCATCTACTAGTTAATCAATTAGGTAGTTATTTAAAATGCTATTTATTCTATGCATATGGTTATTTTATCATGAATGATTAAAATAAAGACCTGTCAAAAGTAAAAGAAAAAAATCTCTCTCTCTGTGTCTCTCTCTCTCTCTCTCTCTCTCTGTGTGTCTCTCTCTCTCTCTCTCTCTCTCTCTCTCTCTCTCTCTCTGTGTCTCTCTGTCTCTGTCTCTCTCTGTGTGTCTCTCTCTCTCTCTCTCTCTGTGTGTCTCTCTCTCTCTCTCTCTCTGTGTGTCTCTCTGTCTCTCTCTCTCTCTGTCTCTCTGTGTCTCTCTCTCTCTCTGTCTCTGTGTGTGTCTCTCTCTCTCTCTCTCTCTCTCTCTCTCTCTGTGTCTCTCGCCCTGAGGCAGTGTGTTGAAAGCACTGCATTATTCTTCCTCAGTGAAATAAAATAAAGGCAGTGAGTTTTATCATTCATCAGCAGAGGCTAAAAGCAGGAAACGGTTTTATATCAGAAACACTGCTGACCAAATTTCAATCATAAAATCATCAACTCTTTCATGAACCACTTCTGGATTCAGTGCTGGATTGTGATTGGTCAGAAGGTGTTGATTAGTTTTCTAGAACAGCAGCTCTGACAGTAGTGCAGCTGCAAATCACAGCTTTATATTAATAATACGTTATCGTCTCTATAGTAACCGCTCATTCACAGGGACGTGTACAGCGGACGCTCCACATAAACAGAGTAAAAAAAATGTGTGAAATCGTTTCTATTGTAACGTAACAACACGCAGTGTTTATTACGTATCTAATTCCGTAATCACACAGTTATCATAATGGCATAATCGTTGTACCTGAGCGAGTCGTCTCGGTCTCTGAAGTCCTGTTTGGGAAACACCAGGACGGGACTGGAGTTGACAGGAAGTGCGAGTCTGTTGTTCAGGTACATGTCCTCCAGCCAGTAATCATAAACCTGAATCAAACACACATGAATACACTATAAACATGCTTATATACAAAAAAAGAAAGAGCAATGCATTCTGGGTAAGTTCTAATGAGTGGTGTTAGCTCAATCTCTCAGAGCTCCAAGCGCTTAGAAAGTACCGGACTGACCCTTAACGTGGTGACGTGTTGTCAACAAGAGGAAAAGTCAATAAGGGTGTGTTAAACACGCTACTGGAGCACAGCCGTCAAAAACAATCTGTTCTTTTATAGCGCTTGAAATGAACGCAGGATCAAGACACTCAGTTATATTTTATATCATATAGGCAATGTAGAGAATAAACATATAACAGTGGAACTGCAGAAATCATATTACACTGGTAAGTGCTATAAATTGATAGCTATAGACATGCCTTAAATTCATTAATTCATTAATAAATATTTTTAGCCTTGTAGCTCCAGTGTGAAAGAAAAGAAGCAAACGTTAATGGTTACTGATACAAATGTTCTACAGAGGTGCTGTATGTGCACGATCCTGAGCCTCAGGTTCAGCAATAAGAGACCTTTAAAGTGAGATTTGTCTCAATTCTGTGCAAATTAGGTATGATGCTGTAAAGAAGCAACAAATCCAAACAAAAAGCCTGAATTATTCCTCAGAGCAGTCCTACGGCACGTGTGCTCTCCGCTCTTTAGCTCCTACCTGCGCTTCATTTCCATTTACTGTTTCACATATAAACATGCTTTCATCCTGTCCTGTCATTAAATGTGTATAGAAACGAAGAAAAATAGAGTTTGGAAAGAAGAACAAGAGCGCTGTTCACTCTGGAGAGTGTGCACACACTATATGGCCAAAATTATGTGCACCCCTGACCATCACACTCACATGTGCTTGTTGAACATCTCATTCTAGATTTATTTCTCCGGTGTTTTCTGTTATAATGAGCTCCATTCTTCTGGGAAGCTTTCCACTAGATGTTGGAGCGTGGGGTTAGTGAGCATTAGTGAGGTCAGGCGCTGATGTTGGGATCTCGAGGAGGTCTGGGGTGCAGTCGGTGTTCCAGTTCATCCCAAAGGTGCTCAGTGGGGTTGAGGTCAGGGCTCTGTGCAGGACACTCGAGTTCTTCCACTCCAACCTTCACACACCATGTCTTCATGGAGCTCGCTTTGTGCACAGGGGCATCGTCATGCTGGAGCAGGTTTGAGCCTCTTAGTTCCAGTGAAGAGAAACTGTAAAGCTACAGCACACAGAGACGTTCTGTACAACTGTGTGCTTCGATCTTTGTGGTAACAGTTTGGGGAAGAAGTACATATGGGTGTGATGGTCAGGGGTGCACATACTTTTGGCCAGATGTTAAAGTTAGCCTGCTTTGGTAATCTAATCTTAGAACGAAGCCGAGCATGTAACATGTCAATCAAATGACAGATTGTCACACTGGTTAGTGTGTTATTGAATTTGTATTTAAGTAGTAAAAGCTATATATAGCTACTGCTGTTCTCATTGGAAGTAAAAAAAGAAAATGGTGGACAGGCCACGCCCACAAGCAACAATGGTAGCGGTCACTACATTCCCACAAGAGACAAACTATAAGTTATAGCCAGTGTGAACATAAAGTAAGGGCTTTTACTTGGAACATTTGCAAACCTTCTGATAAGGAAACTTCAACCGTTCCACTGGAGCGAAGAACATAAGAAGTTCACAATACATACATTATACATGTACACAGAAATATCTGATCTACATTATTGTGAATGTTTTGTTCTGCACAGGTTCTGTGTGTGTGTGTGTGTGTGTGTGTGTGTGTGTGTGTGTGTGTGTGTGTGTGTGTGTGTGTGT
>CM074985.1:23109021-23119666 GCA_037576825.1 Pangasius krempfi
TGTGTGTGTGTGTGTGTGTGTGTGTGTGTGTGTGTGTGTGTGTGTGTGTGTATGTGTGTGTATGTGTGTGTATGTGTATGTGTGTGTGTGTGTGTTGTATTTTGTATTTCATACCCAGTTCTCGGTCTTGTCTCTCCTCTCCAGCAGCTTTTTCTGGAGCATCTCTCCTGTTCCTCCTGGTTTGCTGAACTTCTCTACCAAGGCTTTGGTTTTCTGGAACTGGGCCTCAGGGACGAGGTGTTTCACACACGTCAGGTACGCAGACAGAGTTTGCTGCAGGTCCGGTACAGGTACTTTGGGTAGGACCTAAAGGAAATTCAGTTATACCAGATATCATGCAGTCTAGACTGTTAATGTTTATTTTATGAAATATGATTTTATGATATGGAAACTGAGAGCAGTTTGATCATTTTGCATGCAAGAAATGTTGCACATTACACAAGAAATGTGGTGTTCATGAATATCCAGTTAGTTCTGAAAAACGAAATAAGTGGAAGCAGAATCGCTGCGTTCGTGTCCTGTGGCCTGGTGTTCATTAATCAGATGATGTTCAGCATTTCTGTGGAATTTTATGTTTTGTTTTTTTTTTTTTTCCTCTCATTCCTCAATAACTCATGCCAATGTCTCAGAGACACAAGGTGGGAAAAAAGAGAAATAAAAATCCCTTTTGGGATGCAGATTCTTTAATAAAATGTGAGAAAATCACACACATTCCTCAGTCCTAATTCAGCTTTCTAAATAAGCTTCGAAGGAAAACAGGCAAGAAAAAAAAAAATCTCTTTTCAGGAGTTTTTTTTTTTTTTTCCCCAGGAGTCTTTATTTTCAGGAGTCTTCTCAGGACGTGAGCGTGGATGGATCAGAGCACACAATGTGGCCAAGGACGCTTGTTGTGTTTCCTCCTTCACTGGAATGATAAGTGGTAGATGTGGAATAAACGTGCGCTAGAGTCAAGGCCGGTCTCTCGAGGTTAACAAACATCTCACCGAGACCAGAAAGCCTCGAGAACAGGAAGATGTGTGACCTTTTCTTATGTGTCCTGAACAGTAGGAATAAAACACAGCGTGAATGTAGTCACTCTATTGTGAACGCTCTAGATCAGATGGAAGAGGAGAGTAACTGCAGCGTTCTGCAGTAATAAACGCAGAGAACGGAAATTGAAGCAGAGCGTTTAGTAAAAACAAATAAAAACAGAACAGCTTGGACAGAACAGGTCAAGGACTTTTGGTTGGATGGATAGACTGATTGATGGATGGAGGGATGGACAGATAGATACAGCAACTAGGTCTATAAATAACATCATTGTGAATTTATAACATTTTTTTAAAAATAAAAATCTGTTTTAAGACAATAAAGTTCCGAAATAAAAAGCTCTGTGGTGCCAATAGATAGGCAAAAAAAGTATTTAATTATATATATATTATTAAATTATAATTTAAATTATTTATTTATTTAAATTATTATTTAATTAGTCAATAAATAATACATTCTAATAAATAATTAATGAGCCTAATATTGGAATTATTTGAAATTTTGTACTGAAGGGATGAACCCCTGCTCCAGATAAAATTTTCTGTCAAAAGAATTTATTTATTTGTTTATTTATTTGCTTGTTTGTTTGTTTGTTTGTTTAATTAGTTAGTATGTGTTCTATTTACGTATATAGCGCCTTTAAGACCCAAGGTCACTTTACACCTACATACCACAGAGTAACATGAAAAAAACAAGTAAAACAGCTTTAAGGAGTGAAAGAGGAAAGAGAAGCGTGAATGTAAAACGTATATAAACGTGTATATTTATGATAAAACGCGCTCCTCTATTGCGTAATTGTCCTGATGTCACACTACCACACTCACTACCCGGCGTTTAAACTCAGGCATCAGTCATATCGCGGTTTTACGATCGTTGCTATGGCTACATCTCCGACGGCAACAACTCGAGTTTTCTTTTCAGTATAAATTCATGTGATGTTTTCCTTATGTCTTTTTTTTTTTGTCTTGTTATGGTTACAGTATGCGGTGCACTGATTAAGCACTTCATGCTTTTGATTGGACCTACGAGGGTGAGTCAAATAAAAACCTCCTTTTTTTTTTTTTTTCTCTACAAATACTGTAGGTGTCACAAAAGTGTATCCTGTTTCTACATAATCTCCATTTCCTTCACTGCAACTGTTCCAGCACTTATATGAATATATATATATATATTATATTATATCATACGTTAGTGTACGATGTGCCCTGATTTAAAAAAAAAAACCCTCAGTATGATAAAGTTCACGTCACTTTGCTTGTCACGAGGTGGTATTGCACTTCTCAGTTGTGCTTCTTTTGTACCTTTTGGTATGAATCTTGTACCTTGAAAACATATTTAATGTGTATAATTAGACAGATACGTTACATTTATTTTCCCAGATGAACAATACGAACCAAAGTAATCTTCAGTATCTGTTCAGTTCAGTATCATTTTTTTTCTCTGTACTGAGTGTATTTAGAAATTTACTAGATGGACCTGATAAAATAAAATGGCCACTAAGTGTATTTCACTGGGTTTTACATATTATATATATATATGTGTGTGTGTGTGTGTGTGTGTGTGTGTGTGTGTGTGTGTGTGTGTGTGTGTGTGTAAAAATCTATTTATATGTTGTGTACTCACGAATATCTGCAAAGGACTAATAATGCTAATAACCTGTTATATATCTGTTACAACAATATGAATATCATCCTTTTCGATACTGGACTGCACTTGCATTACCGGATAGATACACACACGCGCACACGCGCACACACACACGCACACGCGCACACACACACACACACACACACACACACACACACACACACACACACACACACACACACACACACAGACCCTGTTTCAGCACTGTTTTTAACACACCCTCATTGACTTGCTCTTGCCCCTCGGGAGAATCCCTGACGCCAGGTTAAGAGCCGATCCATTACTCTATTAGCTCAAGTGAGCTTCGTTAGATGAGCCCTTGGAGAGCCGAGAGATCGAGTCAACATTAATGTAGACTTCAGAAGCAGAAATCATCAGACGTAATAAATACATAATAATGAAATAATGAAATAATATACATAATAAATAAAGCACAGTGGCATTACTCGAATCAAAGTTGACTTTTATTTCCTGTAACTGCACATCCAGAAGGGTTTTATTCCTCTTATACCGCAGCAGTTTGTCAACACTAACAGTTTTTTTTGTTCATTAAAGAACGACACATCCTACTTTTTGCAGTTTCTTTTAATGCTGTGGAACGTCTGCGAAACAAGTTAGTTCCTGTTCTCACTTACGTTATAGCAGCTATAAACAGTCTTTCTTTATTTCCGTCTCTTGAGGTTAATAAATTTAAAAAAATGTACAAACTGCAAAGAAGCGTAAACTCCTCTGTCCTGAAGACGTCGGAAAATTTTAAGTTACAGCTTCACCTCTGACTGTTACAAAGCACTGACACTGGAGACTCCTTCCATTAATGTTACATACATGTTACATTAACATCTCCTCACATATCAACGATTACGCACGTTTTTTAATCTGTTTATGTGGAGCGTCCGCTGTACACGTCCCTGTGAATGAGCTGTTACTATAGAAACGATAACATATTAAACTTTTAAATCACTGAGGCTGTTGCTTTTTTCTCGTTTAAAATCCATTCCTCGTCGTTCCTCCTTCTCTTGCGTGACGTGAGGGTTACACACTTCTGAGTTATGAGGTGATGTCACCATCTTAACTTTTTTCTGTTTTTTTTTTTTTTTTTTAATTATTGTGATGCTTTTAAAATAGATCAAGTCACAAAAAAATGTAAAGTTCTAAATCAGCGCACGTCATACTGTAACTATAACCGGACAAAAAATAAGATGAGAGAGAAAAAAATAACCGCAAAATAGTAAATGAATCACATGGAGTAATTCAGAAAGGAAGAGTTTATACGGCATAATGAGTTGATGCTGTCTGTGATGATGATGATGATGATGATGATGATGATGATGATGATATTATGCTTACATTGCGGTCTCTGGATGGTTCTCTCTCCAGCACAGGCATCTTTACGCTACGATCCAGACGCTGGTCAGATGGTCTTCATAACACACACACACACACACCACAAAGGATGGGAGTGTGTTTATAAATTTATCATGCTTTTAATCTCATTCAAAAGAACGACTGTGGTTCTTTTACTATTAATATCGTTACTTGTTTTCAGTGCTTATGGTAATGGAGCATCTATAAGGAAAGCTAAACATATAAAGACAGATCTGTGGACATAAATATTAGTAAAGAATACAGAGATACAGATAAGTAATACCTGAGCAGTCAAGCTCATGCAAATGTGTACACCGAACATCATAAAAATGAAAAATAGATTATAAGAGTAGACATGATAAACACATAAATCAGTGCAGTTACATTTAAGGCAAAGCAAACGATGAGGAATTGTGCAAATACACTATATACAGTATCTGTCTGTTAGACACTCTGATAGCTGGGGTGTGCAAACTTTTGCACACAGCTGTATATACTGCAGATATTTTACGGATAATGATGCAGGGCTCCTGCTTTTTGCTCAAGAGCTTTTTACAGATTTATTTTTAAATTGTTCAGTCATTAATATCCGCTTTTTTTTCTTTTTTTTTTTTTTGCGTTTTGCGTTTTGTGTTGTTTTTGAAGGTAAGTTACCGCATGGTGCAAACTGAAACTTGAGATGTGCTGTGCATCAGGGAGGATGCATTAGTGCAGAAAATGAAGGGATGTGCAAAAACAACGCCTTTAAAACATTAGTGCCATGAGAATGACTTTGAAATTATTAATAATATACATAACATTTGCAGACCCGCAAGAACCCTTTACATCTTGTCTTCTTTTTAAAAAATAATAATAAAGGATTAATTGCGATGATATCTGACATTACGTCCAAAAAAGCAACATGCAAAAACATGCAAACAAATCTATAACACATGATATTAGGGGAAAAAAAAAAAAAAAAAGGTTTTATTCTTTACATTCAGGGAAAATCAGCAAAAGCCTCCATTTCACACCGCATCATTTTCCATCCTAATTTTCTATAATATTTTTTAGACACGCTCTGTAATAAGGCAGTGTTATATTTACGAGATAAGCATTTATTTTATATTAAATTGTTATTCTTTTTTTTTTTTTTTTTAAATTAGTATTATTTACCTGTGGAGTGGATTAGAAGTTCCCGTGCGCGCGCTCCTCACAGCCCATCTTCCTCGCGCTCCTCTTTCCGCGCGCACCGTTACTTTTTTTTTTTTTTTTTTTTAAATCCTATCCTTTCTGCTCTGCCCTCAGGCTTTCGTCAGAAACCACGCCCCTTGGCTAATGGAACGCGCTGTCATTGGTCAGTGAAGGAGTTCTGATGCGCTCTGATTGGTCGGTTTGCAGCGCACGCGACGGCGTTCTGACAGACTTTTCCAACTGACTCTGAGGTAATCAGTGTGTTAGCAAAGACACCATGGAAAAATGGCTAACTTCCTCTGATTAAAAACAACCCTTTACCAAAAAAAAAGTCATGTTACACTTAAAATATTAAATATTTACCAGGCTATCTGATGGAAAATATGTCCTTATTTGTAATCATTTTAATATTAATTTACATATTAACTGAATTAATTTGTTTCAGTTAGCCTCACATGAGTTAGCCAGCTTGATTAATGAAATATTGTATACTTTTTTAACTTTATTTGATGAATGGAAATGTATACTTTATAATTTATTAATTTATCTACAAATAATTCACATTCTCTCAGAAATGGAAAAATAATTTAAAAAAAGAAAATAAAAACAATTAATGAGATTAGCTGATTATTACATCTCATTTATTCTGTATTTTCTCTTTTAAAAATATTTTTATACTAGAATTTTATGAATTAACTTTAATTATATTATCATTTTGTTTGAAAAAAACTATGTATTGATTGTGTATTTGTTTGTTTGTTTACTTGTGTGTGTTTGTTTGTTTGTTTACTTGTGTGTTTTTGTTTGTTTGTTTTGTGTTTTCTTTGTGAAAGCAGACACAACAATCCAAACAGTGACACCTGTTTCAAGATATTTATTATCAAAATTATCATCATAAATGAGAATACGCCATTTTGTTCTGACTTTAACAGCTTATAGTCATACTTTTAAACATTTTTTTAAGCATTTCAGTCTCATATATTTAATCATATCCACATATTTCAGTCTCATATATTTAATCATATCCACCAATTTACAAATATGTACATGTATCATATTATATTCATTCAGTATTTAAAAGATATTATTTTGATTCCAGTAAACTAAATAGGCGGACATTTTGTTAAAGCTCAAGTACATTTTGTACAACAAATAAAAACACTGATTTTTTTTTTTTTTACATCAAAATATGCTACCATTTTTCTTCATATGGAAATATATGTGAAATATGTTGTTATTTTCTGTACATGTAATTTCTATACATTTAGAAGAAAGCAGTTAATGCATTTTGACTGAATTAATGATTTAATATGGTTCACTTTTTCATGAAAACTTCACAGTACAAGCAGCAGTGTGGGAATCAACTCCTGTGTGACGCTAAAATGATTTAAATTCCCCATAAACACTGTGTAAATTACAGACTGTGGGGAATTTTTTGCCTTGTTTATTCCACAGAACATCAGTGACCTGTTGGCATTAGGAGAACTTTTTAATTTTCAATAAAATACTACTATTATTAGTTTTTGGTTCCCCGAAGACTGTCGATGGTTCGTTAAATACATGTATTTTCTTGGTACTATAAAGAGCTGCTATAAAAGCCCATAGCATTCTTCAGTTTGTCTCTCTGGGGAAGTTCCTGTGTAGAGCCCTCTCTGAAAGGAGCATCCTGGAAGTAAACTAAGAACTATCTAGAGCCCCTAAAGAACCGGTTTTCCTCTAGGTTCTTTGTTGCACCAATACCACATGGATAAAGAAATAAAAAAGTTATTTAGGGAACTAAAAATGGTTCTTCTCCACTCTAAATCTAAACTTTCCTGGAAATCCTTCAGGATTGTATCATCTGTGACCCCATTAAACACCTCCAGGAACCAAGGAATCTATGAGGAGCAAATGTAAATTTGTTTTAAGAACTTATTTCAATTAGTATGTTTTAGAGTGTTTGGCAAAGAACCTTCTCTAGCACCTTTATATTTAAGAGTGTGATGTTAAGTGTACTCTGGTCCTGATGACTCCTCCTCCGAGAATGATCTTGAGCCAAATCCGTCTTCGATGGGCAGAGCACTGGTTGTGGTGTTGATGTTGGTGTTTGTGGTGGTGCTCAGTCCTTTCCTTTTCAGGCTGCGTTCCTCCATCTTGATGGTGTCGTAGAGTCCTGTGGGACCCTCCTCCAGCAGCACGTTCCTCTCTGAGTTGGATGGCTTCATCTGGCAGACGTGTCGCAGCACGAGCAGAGCGGGAGCATACAGCATGTTGACAAGGCCCATCCCCAAATTTAGCTGGACAAACCCCAGGTTGTGGACGATCTGTCCGGCCACAATGGGCCCCATGGCATAGGCCACAGAGTACGAGATGTCTGCAATGGCGTACACGCTGCCATAAACAGACACATGACGGACGTCGACGAGGAAGGCCAGCGTGGGCAACAGTGCCGTGTCGACGAGAGCGATCCCGAAGCAAATACCACACAGAGGCACCATGAGCTGTCCGAAGTTCTTGCAAGCAGGCACGGTGCATGAGCTAGCGCCAATGATCACCATGCCCAGAGCACCGTAGAACCACTGCAGGTGCGGGTACTTGGCCGCCAGTTTGACCGTCATATAGACGCCAAGAACATGCGGGAAGAACGAGGGAAGCCATGTCAGGCCCATCTCCCACTTGGTGGCGTGCATTGTGGTCTCCATCCAGTTGGCCACCGTGGGCTCGAGGAAAGCCAACGGCACATTGCACACGGTAAGTGCCCCCGCCACCACGGCGATATACGGGTCCACCATGAGCCTGTGGATGGGAGTGCCGATGGGCATGTTCTCACGTGACCGGTCTGAGAAGGGCTTGATCACAGTGAGCAGCAGGAAACCGTCGGCCAGGCACACGCACGCCAACACGACGAACGGTACACGCTTTCCTGCGAACTCATAGAGCACTCCGCCGAACGGTGGTGCCACGAGGCTGCCAAATGATATGAATGCCAGGGCGATACCGAGTGCACGACTGCGTTCCGCCTCCTCCGTGTACTTGTCGGCGATCATTGCGATGCCTGATGTGTCTGCGAACGCCGAACCAAGACCCTGTAGGCTGCGTGCCACAAACAACGTGGCATAGTTCTCAGCAAACGCGAAAACGCTGGTGGACAAGAACATGACCGTCAGCCCAATCAGGAGTGGGATATCGTAACCGACCCGGTCAATAAACGTCCCCGATAAAGGGTTCACAAGGAGCTGGACGATGGCCTTGGAGGCGAACAGAACTCCTATCTTTACGTCCAGGTTCTCCTTGGTGCTGTCGGTGGTGATGTTACTGTGTGTCTTTGCCTCATTTTCGCTCTCCAGGTCGGCCAGGTAGTCTGGGATAATTGGCACGATCACCATGTACAGCATGTTGTCTAGGAGCAGCGCCACGCACACGATCACTAGGATAATCCTCCGCTGGCGCTCGGGATCGTGCACCGCCCCGCCGAGCTGCTTCGTCCTCTCGGAAAGTTTCTGAGCAGCTGATCTGGCCAGACCGAGAGACCCTCCGGACTCCTCCATGCTTCAAAGTGAAGGACAATCTCTCTTCCTGCTTTAGCTGTTGTTTATTTATTTATTTTTTTCCTCCCCGAAGCGCAAACTTTCCCTCGGGCTCTGTCTTTTACGCGCAGCCTTCAGCTCACCCAGCGCTTATTTAACATCCTCTCTCACTCTCATCCGGACTAGGTACGTCTTTCGGGCGTTGTCCTTTTCCTTGTCTTTCTCTCTATTCTTGTTTCTCTCTCTTCTTTCTGTCTCTCCTCCTCGTCTGCTGCGCTCAGACTGTGCGCCTTTCCGGATCCACAAACCGCGGCGCTGCCATTAGCGCGAATGAACTCGCAGCTTTGTGTTCACATGGTTTTGGTTTTTGTCTTTATTCTCTCTCTCTCTCTCTCTCTCTCTCTCTCGCTCTCTCTCTGATCTATAAATGGATTCGCATTGACCAATCAGAAGTGGTTTGGTTCACGAGCAGAAGTCAGAAGTACACGAGCTCTCGAGCATCACTTCCTTCACAATGGGTACTTTGTGTGTGTGTGTGTGTGTGTGTGTGTGTGTGTGTGTTTTATAGAAAGGAAAAGAGACTTACAACAGAAGCCAGGCGCATAAAAAAAAGAATTACTACATTTATTACACATTAAGGCATATAACGCAATAAATAATGAAATATATAGATAAATAAACACGATATAGGAAATTATATAAAAGGAAAGTGTAATGTGAGAAATAATGAGAAATAATACAAAGGCAATATAACTAAATTAAAGATAAACATGTTGAGATATTTATATTTATGATATTATTATTCACGAAGTAATGGATTTCATTCAAGAATATAAGAGATAGATAGATAGATAGATAGATAGATAGATAGATAGATAGATATTTAGCTGAGCACATGTAGGAGCAAATAACAACAAATAAATATAAAAAGATGTTGATGCAAAATTAATACAGTTGTTGTAGAATATTAAATAAATATAACAAATAAACATTGACCCTGAGATTAAAGGAGGAAGAGCAATTATCAATCAATCAATCAATCAATCAATCAATCAATAAATAAATAAATAAACAAACAAGCTCTTCAGCATCACAATGATGGACAGCGCCCCATGCTGGGGGTTAAAATAAAATAAAATTAAATTAAAAAGTAAATAAAAAATACAAATCGAATTATGTAATTATGAATCAAATGAATAATAAGCAGACTCAGCAATCTGTCATTGGAGGCTAAACACTAAAACAACAGCACTGAAAATATTATTACTACAATATTCTCTAATGGAATTGGATAATTGGCTAATTAACTATATATTACACATTTAACATAAAGTTGTAAAAGTGATGGAGTCGAGCGCATTGGACAAAAACAAACGCTTAAAAGTAAAATAAACTATTCTGAAATGCAACATGGCGACACGATGTTGCACAGTGTAGAGACACTGCCCCCTAGTGTTCACATCATTACTGTGCACAACATCAGCACCATCACAACATCTGGATTCTGGATTCTTACTGATGATCAGTCAAAGAACTGTTCCTTATTCTCTAATTAATCCACAGATTCATTAAACTGAAGCCCCCATGCTAACACAGGAGAGAGTGAGAACCGAGAAAGATGAGGTTTCATTTCCAAAACTAGTCGATATGGTGAAAATAAATCGATTTTTCAAAATAGGATGAAAGTAGGATACACGGTATATTTCATCAACTTTGGATGCACTTAGGTATTATGGTTTATATATTATTCATTTGTGTTTTTCGTAAATATGTTATTATTATTATTATTATTATTATTATTATTATTATTATTATTATTAGATATAAATTTCAATTTTAGCATCATACGGGGAGCTGTACTGTAATGGCTTGGGACTGCGATTGCTGTAGTGGCTTTGGGGCTGTGGTTGCCACGAGCAGCTTCG
>CM074985.1:23122484-23134293 GCA_037576825.1 Pangasius krempfi
TATGTTAGGGTTAGGGTTAGGGTTAGGGTTATGTTAGGGTTAGGGTTAGGGTTAGGGTTATGTTAGGGTTAGGGTTAGGGTTAGGGTTATGTTAGGGTTAGGGTTAGGGTTAGGGTTATGTTAGGGTTAGGGTTAGGGTTAGGGTTATGTTAGGGTTAGGGTTATGTTAGGGTTAGGGTTAGGGTTAGGGTGAGAAAGAAAGGTGTGTGTTGGGTTAGGGTTAGGGTTAGGGTTAGGGTTAGGGTTAGGGTTAGGGTGAGAAAGAAAGGTGTGTGTTGGGTTAGGGTTAGGGTTAGGGTGAGGGTGAGAAAGAAAGATGTGTGTGTTGGGTTAGGGTTAGGGTTAGGGTGAGGGTGAGAAAGAAAGATGTGTGTGTTGTGCCCCTCCTTGCTCCAATGCACAAATGTCTAGGGCAAGTGATTATGCCATTGGGGTTACATTAGGGTTACATTAGAAAGAGGGTTAGTTTATGCTTCAATTAAGGTTACATCAGACTTATATCAGGGTTACATTAGGGTTGGGTTAGAGTTAGGGTTAGGGTTATTTTAGGGTTAGGGTTATGTTAGGGTTAGGGTTAGGGTTAGGGTTAGAGTTAGGGTTAGGGTTAGGGTTATGTTAGGGTTAGAGTTAGGGTTAGGGTTATGTTAGGGTTAGAGTTAGGGTTAGGGTTATGTTAGGGTTGGGGTTATGTTAGGGTTAGGGTTAGGGTGAGAAAGAAAGATGTGTGTGTTGGGTTAGGGTTAGGGTCAGGGTTATTTTAGGGTTAGGGTTAGGGTCAGGGTTATTTTAGGGTTAGGGTTAGGGTGAGAAAGAAAGATGTGTGTGTAGGGTTAGGGTTAGGGTTAGGGTCAGGGTCAGGGTTAGGGTCAGGGTTATTTTAGGGTTAGGGTTAGGGTGAGAAAGAAAGATGTGTGTGTTGTGCCCCTCCTTGCTCCAATGCACAAATGTCTAGGGCAAGTGATTATGCCATTGGGGTTACATTAGGGTTACATTAGAAAGAGGGTTAGTTTATGCTTCAATTAAGGTTACATCAGACTTATATCAGGGTTACATTAGGGTTGGTATCACATTAGGGTTATATCACAGGTACATTAGAGTTAATGTTACTTTAGGGTTACATCAGAGGTACATTAGGGTTACATTAGGGTTAGTGTTACTTTAGTGTTGCATCAGAGACACAGATACATTTGGGTTACTTTAGGGTTACATCAAAGATACATTAGGATTACATCATGGATACATTAGGGTTAGTGTTACTTTAAGGGTACATCAGTGATACATTAGGGTTATATTAGGGTTAGTGTTACATTAGGTTTACATCACATTAGTGATACATTAGGGTTACATTTGGATTACATAAGAGATTCATTAGGATTACATCATGGATACATTAGGGCCACATCAGCGCTACATTAGGGTTACATCAGAGATACATTAGGGTTATATTAGGGTTATATTAGGGTTACAGTTACATTAGGGTTACATCAGAGATACATTAGGGTTATATTAGGGTTACATCAGAGATACATTAGGGTTATATTAGGGTTACATCAGAGATACATTAGGGTTATATTAGGGTTAGTGTTACTTTAGGAGTACATGAGAGATGCATTACATTGTTACATTTAAGGTTATCTTTAAGGTGTTTGTGTGTGTGTGTGTGTGTGTGTGTGTGTGTGTGTGTTTCTGGCTGAGTCCTCAGTTTAAAAACTTGTTTGCTGTAATGAATTAGAGCAGTGAGCGCTTGACAGAGCTATTACATAAACAGAACTAATCCAGATTACACTTTCTCTGTAATCCTCTAAAATCATTTCTGTAAAAAGCCCATTGTGGAAATGTGTAGCTTTATAACACACTCTTTAAACACTGTGTGTTTGTGTGTGTGTGTGTGTGTGTGTGTGTGTGTGTGTGTAATACTCTGATTGATGGCCGACTCTGAGCTTTTGTCCTGGAATAATCTGCATAATGTACAACACACAGACACACACTCTCCATATGCGATTGAAGATATAAGTTCACAGTGCATGATGGGTAATACACAGTCACATGACCACAGAAAATAAGATTGTGTATGAAGAAACAAAAATAAACGAATGACTATCAGTGATTCTTGTTACAGCGGATTCTTTCTGTTCTAGTGTTTCGAATATTTATCACATTATCTGACCTTCCAGTTAGACCACAACATTTGTTTTACCAGAGAAATAAAACACTTAGGGAATGTGCCATTATAGGAAAATAATCAATTATTGTTAAATAGCTTTTCATAGGCTACAACAGTGGAACTGTTTAACTTCATTCTTTTACTGGAAAGATGGAAAGATGATTAACTCCATCACCAACTGTAAGAGATTACAGATCTGACTGACAAAAGTATTTCAGATTAATTAAATTTTTTTATCAGATTAATGTGGATTAAAATTAATCTGCTGCAGTATGACCTCAGCTCAGCCTTTCAAACCATTCTGGTCTTTACATTAAAAAAAAAAAAAAAAATCTAGAAAAAAAAATTTATAGCATATGTCAGAATTATGCAGCTGCTTTTGGTCACAAAACTCACAGACACGACACTGCAGTCATTTTCACAACCTGTAATTTAGGAAAAATCATCTCTAACTACACACACACACACACACACACACACACAGAAGATTAACACTTCTGAGCAAAATCAGAGGAAATTTCATTTCAGTGCCTTCAAATTTTATAACATAATGCTGAATCTTATTGTAGAGACGAGTGACACGATCTGACTCCCTAAATAAAGACGTGAAATTCCCGTGGCAGAGAAACGAAAACTCTTATACTGAGCATGTGCAGAAGCACACACTATCTGAAGAAGGATGTTAAATGAACAGAGATAAATTAACTTACCCCGGGTTTCAGATGTGCTGGAGCTGGATCATGTGACAATCAGGAGCCAATCACAGGAGGACAGACTCTAGTGTTTATAAGCGTATATAAACTTCATTAAAAAAGATTCGCTTCAGTGAGAAATGAAAAAAAATGAGTGACTCTACACAAAGAAAACAAGAGACTAACTAGAAACTGCTGCTCAGAACAAGTGACAGAACAAATAAACACACAACAACACATGGATTTTAAAAGAACTAATAAGGAGTAATAGGAAACAAATCTAGAAAATCAACCAGTGAAAAGTTCAGAGTCTGGAGCAAAATAAAAACAAAACCAACACACACACACACACACACACACACACACACAGTGCTGTTTCCACAGGAACTGAGACATAAAGCAAGGAAGATGAGATTGTGATATATATCTAACATAACATAAAACTAAAAAGTAATATGTGTATTATGAGTATTATGTAATTATGAGTTAGTATTATGACTCATTATTTTGACTTAGTACTCAATTTAGTTCAGTTTCATTTGTATAGCACTTTTAACAATGAACATTGTCACAAAGCAGCTTTACAAAAATAGATACATTCCAGATATAAATTTTAAATTTATTCCTAATGAGCGAGCCAGAGGTGATGGTGGTGAGAAAAAACTCATCCGGGTGCCAATGGATAGTGTGATAAGTAACTCGTTATTTCAATCTGGTGACGTTATTTTCATTTACTAACTTACTAAGTAAAAGTAACAAGTTAGTCACTCAAAATAATAAGACAAACAAATAAAAAACCCTAATTCAGTCCCTGTGGTTCAGGGCTTCTGTACTGTTACTTTACAATAATGATTTTTTATTTATTTATTTTTTTTTTACACTCAAATGAATAAATAGCTGGTGTTAATTAGTCATGGACAGATATGTGCTAATGATTTGGTGTCACGCGTGTAAAAGATGACGTGTACTGAAACATCGCAATAGCAGAAAATAGCAGGCGAGTCTGAGATAAAACGGCCTTCTCTCAGTTTATTTGTGTTTTTTTTTTATTCACTGCCTTTTGCTCTTAAGTGAGTAACAGCACTTAGGGTTCTTTAGCATAGATTTAGCAAAGGCACAAAATGTGGTTAGCTAGCATCCACGCTAATGATAAAAGGACATTCAAATGATTTACTAAAATGTATTTATTTTTATTAATCGTCAACTTTCAAGCTATAATTTGGGTAAGAGGGTTGTACTTTCATACTGAGCTCATCTGTCGATATCACTAAATTATATAAAGAAAAGAAAACAGCGAGAGAACTTACTTTTCTTCTTCCTGTGATCTTCAGGAAATCTGGATGATGATGATGATGATGATGATGATGATGATGATGAAACAGGCTTGAATGAAGTGGATGAACTGAAATGTACATTTTTTTATAACATGTAACGGACGACTCGTGGAACAGGATGACTCAAGCATGAGATGTTAAACGTATTCACACATTAATGCTAAAATAATATGATTTTTGAAATATTTTATTGATTATATTTCAAGGTAAAGTGTAGTTATAGTTGAATAGGAACAGGCAAAAAATGTTTGTTTTTTTACTCCTGTGGATTTTGTAGGTTTTATTAATGTTTTAAATGATTTCTCTGAAACATGGACATAGTTAACTGTCTTTTTACATTTACTTTACGTGCAGATTTATAAATGTAATATAAGCAGGATACAAATGGCACCACAATCGTGGAATCAACGGAAAAAAATAAGTAAAGCAATGTTAATTAGCAACTACACTGACCTTTTCACAAGCTATGTCATATATCTATTATCCTAACTGTTCACTAAACCACTGTTTCCTCCATCCTAAGTGAATAAAATCACCTTACTTGCTTAACTAAACTTCAAATAAACAGTCTAACCCTGCAAGTGTTCATAGCTAGCATAGAAAACTAGCTAGCTAATGTATGGAGCAGTCACAGTCCGTTCCTAAAGCTCTCGCTGTACACACTATGTTCATTATGTTCAGTGTGGGATAGAGCACCGTGTTACCGGGGCAAATGTCTGATCCGAACTAATCTGCACACAGTGGAACATTGTTTACTCGCTAATAATCTCACGGGGTTAAAATGCTAAGCAGAGAGCATGAACGCAGGGATTAAACGGCTTAGAGAAGCCCTGAGGTATAAATAACTTAAAATAACAAAACTTTAAAGTCTTGACGAGGATGTTCCGCAGTGAAATCTTGTATTGTCCCTCCAGCAAATGTCTTTATTTATAAGTAGGTTTGGGTGAAAATCAAATACAGTCGTTCGCGGGTTTAACCTTCGCAGATTTGATTATTCATGAGTTTGCCATCAATAATTAAAAGGGAATTTTTTGGGGGAGTTTTTGCAAAGTTTAGTAAAGTCATAAATGCATAAAATAGACACAAATTTATTATAAAAAGTTACATTTTGTAACTTGCGCCTGTGTGCGGCTTATCTCGCGTTTCTCTCAACCTTTTGCATCTTTAAACTGCAGTAAAATATCGACTGTAATCATAGGTTCAAAGTTTAGTGCTTCTAATGTTTCAACACACTTTTTTCTGTGTGTTAAATATGGAGCCTTGAGATATTCGTGGTTTTTCCACACTGGCGGTGGTCCTGCGCCCCAACCCCGGCGAATACAGAGGGCCGACTGTAAACTTATTTTACACAGAAAAAAGCACTGGGTTACACATATTGTTTAGTTTAGTTGAGTTGTTTGTTTCATTATTAGGTTAATTTGGTAACAACCCAACAGGTTGGTTTAGATATTCCAGTCTCATGACAGCATTTTTTTTTAATTTAAAATGTCCAGTTTGTAGCTCACTGATTTGATCTCCAGTCCACTGCTTTCCTTAAAAATAAAGTTAGTCATATATCAACTGTGTGCTTAACTGATTTCAGGTAATTAACATCCTCCTCTTTACATTTCATAAATAAACAAACAAACAAACAAACAAACTCACCCAGTCAGTTCCAGTCAGTTCCAAGTTATAACAGATATTATTTGCGTTAGCTAATTAGCTCTGTGACTGTTGCACACATACCATTATAACCTCTCAGGTGTTGTAATGAAGACAACATTTTTTTAGAAAACATCATTTCTGAACATACAAAATGTACACAGGTTGGTACTGATGCAAATAGTTAAAAAATATCTTCCTCCAAACAAACAAAACTAGGTTTTAAAAATGGAAGGCAATCTTTGGAGTCTGGCACAATTTTTTTTTTTTACTTAAAAGTTTTTGCTATTTATTTTTTATTTTGTAGAAAGTCAGTAAAGATTGAGGACCATAAACAGGCTAGAAAGCTACAGAAGTTCTCAAATGATCTGGAGTTGATTTATTTCCTAAAATATAATGAGAGCCTTAATTGATTGTCGAAAGGGTTTAAAAACCTGATTTCTCCATTTTATGATTCTGCACCTCAGTAAAACCAGGGCTGCTATACGAGGCACTGACCAAGTTATAGTTTATAGAAACCATACCAGTTGTTGCTAATAACATCTCTTCTGTCAGTCGCCATTAAGACATGATGACAATCAGAAACTTCCCCAATGCACAGAGTTAAAAACAACCCAGTGTTCGGAGACATTTTTTTTAGTTCGTAGAAATGTTTTTAAAAAGAAGAAAAAAATGAAGCTTTAATAAATCAGTAGACATTTATTGACTTAAAGGCAGAGTGTGAGTATAAAAACAGCTCTTCTTCTTCTTCCGTCTGTCTCCTCTTCGATATTTCAGCCCCGGCCCACGTCCCTGATATTTCCACTTCCTGGTCTATTGCACACACGGATGCAGCAGATGAATGTGAGAACAATAATAAAATCAGATTACAGAATTAAAACCAGTTCTCTAAACGTAGCCTCGTGTCTTCACGGAGTTAAACTTATCACGATGATTCCACTCTCCTCCTCACAGAGAATCCAAACACGTGACTTTTATTTCTTCTTCTCCACCTGTCTCTGTCCTGTCAGGAACTGCCAGATTCCTCCTCTGTAAAACTCGTTACCGTATGCGCACAGCAAAGCGTTGAAGATTGGAGACAGTTTAGCGAGAACGGGAAGGACCTATGAGAAAAATAGAACATGTTAACACAGATGGCTATCATCTCTTTATTTTTAGTAATAAACTTTTTTTTTCTAAGAATGTGTGTCATGGAGATTACAACTCCTTCCTCAGCACCACTGACTATTTTTAATAAGAGGATAATGCTATTATTATTATTATTATTATTATTATTATTATTATTATTATTATTTCATGGAAAAGTGGCTGAGCTTGCCACGATGCCTATCGGAAACCGGTCTTGTTGGAAAAAATATCTTACAGCTGTCACTGCAGTCCATCAGCATGGGCTATAAGCAGGAGAAGATCAGGCCAGTGTTGGAGCTGATCGAGTCCACTGACCAGGCAGTGAGGAGTACAAACGTCCAGGTCCACACGGTCCGCAAGTAGAAAGCCCATGCTGAAGTTGACCTGGCAATTAGCACAAAGAGATCATCGGCAGAGTCCAGACAGGAAGGACAGGTCTCGGGTGCGGAGAAGTTCTGTAAGTCTGGTCCATGGCCAGCAGGAAAGACAGGAAGGAACTGGTGTTGTCTGAGGTGCTGAGGATGGGGGATGAACGCAATAAGATCAAGGTGGTAGCACAGGGATGACGGGGAGCTGGATAACGTGGCAAGGTGTTGTTGGCAGAAACATCAGCATGTTTACGCACTGTCCAGAGCCAACCTGAAGTGAGAAATCCACGATGCCAAGCACAAATGCAAGCTGCAGATAGTAGACGATTTTAACACCTCTGACCCTCGACGCATGCAGCAAGGCATCCAGGTTCTCACAGACCACAAGCCACAGACTACGTCCTTCCTGGAGGAGCTCAACACTTTTTATGCTCGCTTTGACAGGAAAAATACAGTGTCTGTCAAAGCTGAGCTTCCACTGATGACCCCCAGTTCTCTTTCTCCACCAGAGATGTGTGCTCCATCCTGAGCAGGGTGAAAGTACGCAAAGTTGCTGGCCCTGAGGGCATCCCAGGCTGGGTGCTCAGAGCATGTGAAGAGCAGCTAGCCAGGGTTTTCACAGATATATTCAACTTATTGTTGGCCCAAGCAATTGCCCCCATCATCGCCTGATTGCCCCCCCTTACCGCCATCATCACCAAGTGCTTTGAAAGGCTGGTCCTGTCTCATTTGAAAGCCTGTCTACAACCGTCACTGGATCCCTATCAGTATGTATATCATCATAACAGGACAACAGAGGATGCCATTGCCTCAGCCCTTCACTCTGCCCTGACTCATCTGGAAAACAGCAACTCCTGTGCCCCTGTGTTAGCTCTGCTGATCTCCAAATTCTCCAGTCCTGGCATCAGCACCACTCTCTTCAACTGGACTGTGGACTTTTTGACCAGCAGACCACAGTCTGTTAGACTTGGGAACGACATCAACTCCATAAACACAGACATACCACAAGGCTGCAAGTCCACTCCTCTACTCCTTCTTCACCTCCAACTGCGTACCTGTGCACAGCTCCAACTCCGTAATCAAGTTCACAGATGATACTACGTTGGTTGGCCTAATCAGAGATGATGATGAAACAGCCTACAGAGAAGAGGTTCAGCATCTGGTAACATGGTGTGCCAAAAAAAACCAAAGAACTGATTGTGGACTACCGGAAATCCTTGAGGAGCCACAAACACACCCCTATCTTTGCTAAAGGGACTGAGGTAGAGCAGGTCTCTAGCTTGAAGTTTCTGGGTGTCCACATCTCCACTGACCTTTCCTGGAACCTCAACACCTCCTCAATTCTCAAAAAGGTGCAACAGAGCCTTTCTGAGGAGACTGAAGAAAGCTCACCTTGCTCCTCAGATCATGGTGAACTTCTATCACTGTACCACTGAAAGCATCACAGTATGGTGCAACGACTGCACAGTGTGTGACCAGAAGGCACTACAGCGGGTGCTGCTTGCGGAGAGCGAGAGGCATCAAGGACACCTTCCATCCCCACCATGGACTGTTTGAGAATCTCCCATCAGGAAAACGCTACAGAAGTCTGTTGTTGTTGCACAAAAAGACTCATGAACAGCTTTTTCCCTTCAGTACTAATGCTGAACTCTGCCAGCCTCCACCTAATAACTACACAGTAACATTAGACACCATACTATACTTTACTGTACTTTACTGCAATTATCTGTCATCACTACAGTTATTTATATCAGACTGTTATTTGCACATTATTGCTATTTCCACATCAGCTTTTTTTATCCACTGTATCATATTGCATGCATCATGCTGTTTATCGCCGCCTGTATCTGTTTATCTCACCTTACTATTTTTTAAATAAATTATCCCTACTTCTTGAGTATTTTAATCATCATTTAATTATGTAATTTAATTATTTACAAAATTCTTCTTCTTCTTCTTAATATTGCTGTTGTTGTTGCTATTTTTTATTCATTATAGTTCTTGTTACTTATTATTGTTATTTAAATTATTTTTTATTATTAGTAGTAGTAGGAGGAGGAGGAGGAGTTACTTTTTATTTTTTTAACAAATTATTACATCTTCTAAAGCAGCATGGAGCATTTTTCATTTTTATTATCACTGAACTATTTGATTTAATTATTTAAAAATGTTTTTTCTTCTTCATCTTCTTCTTCTTCTTCTCATTATTATTATTATTATTATTATTATTATATTTGTATTATTTTGTGTGTGCGCGCGCGTGTGTGTGTGTGTGTTAAAGGTTCTGTACCATTCTGAGTTTAGGTGATAAGACCTTCGTGTTCTCGAAGCAGGCGTACACACACATGATAGCGTACGGACCCCAGCAGAGAAGCAGCATTTTTACAGGCAGACCTGTGTTAAACTACACACACACACACACACACACACACACACACACACACACGAAATCACTAATAATAATCTGCTACACATGCTTTCTGTGAAATCTGAGCTATAAACAATAAGCCACTGAACAGAAGCTCATGTGAGAGACTTTTACAGATTTAGTAAAGTCCTGATCCAGAAATGGAGCTTTTCACAGCTGATCAAAGTCTCATGTCTCTGTGTAATAAGTGAATAAATAAGTAAACAAACAAATAAATAAGTTAAATTAATTAAATGTTAATTAATTGTAAAACCTGGGTAGGTTTAGTTAACAAATGATGAGCTGTAGCATTAACACACCTTCAGTAACATTATGAAAATAACTACCACTAGTTTTAGTGGGTTTTTTTTTTTTTTTTTGAACAAAAATGTTTATGGTGCTTAACAGCCAAAATTCCACTTTTATCATTAACAGTACACACGGTTTATTAATGCTAAAGTTTAACGTCAGTTAATGTTAATAAATGCAGAAAATAATAAAGCCTAAGTGTAGTGTTACATTTATTTATTTATGTATTTACTACAGTAGCTGATAACTGATAGCTGTTCATCCTTTTAAAGTATAGGAAGATAAGATGATCAGAAAATGATGAATTACCTTGAAGTTGTGGATCTTTTTGAAATAAGTGTAGATGGAGGAGTAGGAGGAGTGCATGATGAGGAGAGGGAAAGCCAGGTACAGCACGGTGAGAGCCAGCATGTAGGTGATGTAACCTCTGGAAATAATGGCATTAAACATCACTGTTACAGGAATTACAGATGATTTCAGCCACACCACATATCGCTAACATCACACGTTGGAAGCTAAATGCCTTTTGGTTTAAACTTACGTGTTAGAGATGTATTGGAGATAAACTCAGATGGCCGGATATTACACATAATATTACAGTTATACTGTAAGTTTATTGGTAAGCAGAGCATTTTGAATGAAAATCCATCATCAGATGTGTTTTTTTTTTCCTCAATCTTTTAAGAAAGTCATGTGTAAATGTTTTCATGAACCAAAAGTTGATTTGTAACTTTCTTCATGCTCACGTGCGTGTGGTGATAAACGCCAATGTCATAAAAGCCATAAATTACTAAGCACATTCCCGACACAGTTGATTTACATTTAGCCACGCCCACAAAACTCCATAAAAGGGAAAGTTCACAGAGAGCTGAAAACAACAAAATGGTGACTAAAAGGTAGGAGGCAACAGCGCCTCCCAAATGTAGCGTGTGTTCAATCTTCCAGTAATGCAGCTCAGCCACTGCAGTGCATCGGCTACCACAGACGCACACCAACTCCTCCTCCTTTTACAGGGTGCCATTTCTTTTGCACTATTTGAACTGCTAATCTCATGCAGACCACAGTACATGAGCCATATGGATCGACAGCTCTATACGTACTTGATAAAGGAATTATGATGGATAAATGGATAAAGGATAAAGGAATGCTAAATGTCATATGTAAATGTAAATTAGTAAGAATAGATGTCTTTTGTGAATTTCAGGCCATTTTTTAACAAATATCTGGTAGAAATATGGCCTTATTTTGTAGCTCAGTAAGGTGGCGTTGAGGTCAGGGCTACTGGAGCAAACCACTGATGACGCACAATAAAAACACACCACCACATGAACAGTGCTCCTTCTATTCGTATCCGTATTTGTGTGTGTTTAGAAAATTATTACGTGGTGTAATATATTCGTATCAGGTTTACATGCTTGTTATAAATATACTGCTCAGGTGTGTTACGCGGTGTTTGATGTGTTTTGAGGTGTGTACCTGTCTCCTCTGGTGTAGTCGAGGGTGCAGCCTACATTCATGGGCTCAAAGTCGAACACGCCCCATCCGATGAAGCGTAACGGCAGAGCGGCCCACAGAGCGGCCAGACCCCACAAGATGGAGCTCATGGTCAGAGACGTGCTCCAAAACATCTTCTGCTCTGAAACACACACCAAATGTCAGCTCTCGATTTTTAACACTCACACACACACACACTCACACACTCACTCACTCACTCACACACTCACTCACACACTCACTCACACACTCACTCACACACTCACTCACAC
>CM074985.1:23134393-23160340 GCA_037576825.1 Pangasius krempfi
CACACACACACTCACACACACACTCACACACACACTCACACACACACTCACACACACTCACACACACTCACACACACACACTCACACACACTCACACACACTCCTGACTGTAGCACACTCCTGTGTGTTTATGAATATTCTTTATGGATTTAATCGTGTCTCATTAAATAATAAAGAAATAAAAGATATTTTTACGCTCAAATTACACCACAGCGCTGTCGAGTTCTGAGGTGTTGATGAATTTTCTAGAACAGCAGCTCTGACAGTAGTGCAGCTGCAAATCACAGGTTTATATTAATGCGCTCGTTTTAATACGTTATTGTTTCTATAGCAACAGCTCTTTCCCGGAGATGTGTATAGAGGACGCTCCAAAAAAACGGATTTGAAAAATCATTGATATGGTGAAGTTTTCTGTAAGGAGACGTTTATTTAACGTTCATGGAAGGAGTCTCCAGTGTCAGAGCTTTGTAACAGTCAGAGGTAGCTTTAGGTTTTCTGATATCTACAGGTGAGGAGGAGAATTTGCTGCTGTGGTGTAAGAAGAATAAAACACTTGGGGACGTGCTGTTATAGGAAATTAATCATCTTCAGGCTGGTAGCAGTAACTCCGCTCCATCACACCACTCCGTCACTCAGTATGAGAAACACACGTACAGTTTACTGTTGAAGTCTCTCCTATTGTTTCACATTTATTAAATTAATAAAATGGGTTATTTTTGAATAAATATGATTTATATTAACTCACTGGTGCAGTACATGTGATATCGGTCCCACGCTACAGCACTGAGAAAACTGATTCCTGCCAAGATGGACACCAATCCCTGAAAAGCGTGGATCTGGCAACCCTCGGGCCCGAATGGCCAGTATCTACAACACACAAATAAATAAATAAATAAGCCTTTAGTATGGACTGTTGTGTTGGTATTAATAACAATGGTATTAATGGATGAAACAACACTTCCTGCATCATTACCCATAATTCCCCTCTTCTCTCTGGCAACATCATAAACCTTTTTATGGAATAATTTTTTTTTTTTGTTATTCTGGCGGCGTCACCACGTCACTCACTGCTTCATTACATCCCACTTTTGTGGAAGGAAGTATTTAATCAAATATGGGCACGTAAAATGTATAAAGTAATTATAATGTGCTTATTGTATATTGCACGCGCACACACACACACACACACACACACACACACACACACACACACACACACACACACACACATATATATATATGAAATTTTGTATTTCAGTATAAAAAGTTTTATGACACTTTGTGTATTCTTTCTTTATTTTTTGGATAATGTCTTGTGATTAAAACGTCACATTTGTTTTCTTTTTGTCTTTGCAAGGAATTTTTTTCCTTCGTCACGTGCAAACGTCTCACGTGCAGCGCTTTGCTCTCTATCATGCAGCACGAGTTCTGTTTAATATACAGCTGTACTCAGAGTTATTCAGTCCTCAGATGTATCAAAGGATTTAAGCGCTATTCAAAAGGTAAGTGAGAGTTACACATGTGGGGGTGGAGTTTGTCTAAAACAGGGGCGTGTCTCAGTTACGCTTAATTCTGATCTTGAACTTAAGCGCATGTTTCTTGCGTGATATCGGCTCGGGTGAGGAGCAGTGTTACGTCCAGCGCCGCTGTCTGACTGTTTGATGTAACTACAATATGTCAGGCTGAAATTTATGCTTTGATTAAAAGCGGGATAACATCACCTACATCCTGCACACGTTAGGATTTCATGAAGTCATAATATAAAAAAATACAGTGTAAAATAGCAGGATGTGCTGGATCAAGTGCTATTCTATGTGCTGCTGAATAATAAAGCAGTGATTAATGTGATCATTACAACTAGGACTATTCATGCAGTAATATATTAGTGATATACGAGACTCCTATCAGTGTGAACTACATGCAGGTGATTTTAATAATCTGAATGCGGAGCCCAGAAAATCCACTTAAGCAGCTGCGTAACTCAACATAAATATTGACGTAACTTGTGGACTGAAATCATTGATTAAATTCAGCCCAAAGGCAATTTTAATTTTACTTGAGCGCGACGTGTGCCCGAGTGTGACATGTACCCGAGTGCTGCTTGTACCTGAGTGAGGCGTGTACTCAAGTGCGATGTGTACCCGAGTGCGGCGTGTACCCGAGCGTGATGAGTACCCGAGTGCGGCATGTACCCGAGTGCGGCATGTACCTGAGCGTGGTGAGTACCCGAGTGCGGCATGTACCCGAGTGTGGCATGTACCTGAGCGTGGTGAGTACCCGAGTGCGGCATGTACCCGAGCGTGACGAGTACCCGAGTGTGGCGTGTGTACCTGAGTGCTGCTTGTACCTGAGTGAGTCGTGTACTCAAGTGCGATGTGTACCCGAGTGTGATGAGTACCCGAGCGTGATGAGTACCCGAGTGTGGCATGTACCCGAGTGCGGCTTGTACCCGAGTGTGATGTGTACCCAGCATGGCGTGTACCCGAGAGTGGCGTGTACCCAGCATGGCGTGTACCCGAGCGTGACGTGTACCCGAGAGTGGCGTGTACCCGAGCGTGACGTGTACCCGAGCGTGGCGTGTACCTGAGCGTGGCGTGTACCTGAGGTAACTGGCGTAGGCAGATGTCAGACCGTTACAGCTGAGTCCAAGATCAGCGAGCGCCAGACTGAAGACGAAGAAGTTACTGGGAGTCCTGATCTGCTTCACATTCAGGAAGGCCAACACTGATATGAAGTTCAGGAAGAAACCAAGCAAACCTAAACACACACACACACACACACACACACACTCGGATCCTATTAAATAACCCCATTTTATACCAAAGGTGTCTATTAAAGAACACAGTTGCCATCTTTACGTCAAATATAGTGGACTGGCCTTTGTTTTATACTCAAGCTATAAAGCTAATGTAGCTAACAAATAAGGGAAGCTTATAGCCACTATAGCATTGTGCAAACTGTACGTCTAAATCAACACACACTTTCATCAAAAGTTAAACGCGTAATTCTACTCAACACACACAGCTATACTTTACTGAAGAGAGTCATTTCTGTTTACACCACAGCGCTGCTGAATTCTGGATTCTGATTGGTTGGCAGGCGTTGATTAATTTTCTATAACAGCATCTCAGTAGTCACAGGTTTATATTAATGCGCTCATTCTGGTACGATAACCTATACGATACGTTTCCATAGTAACAGTTCATTCACAGGGACTTGTACAGCAGATGATCCACATAAACGGATAAAAAAAAAAAATCATTTTATTCACAATATACAATATACATGTATTTAAAAAAACTGTGGCTGTTTTGAAGTTTATTTTGTTTACGTAACCTTTATGGAAGGAGTCTCCAGTATCAGCGCTTTGTAAATATCAGAGGTAAACTTTAAGTTTTCAGTGTTTTGCATTCATCACACACATCTTTAGCTAATTCAAATAAATGATCTAAACGGAATAAGAGTTAATATTAGTATTATAACTTGAATAAATATTGGCACCTACCACCAACCAGCAGCACCGAGCCAAACACATACACGTCAAAATCACTGAATCCCTCAGGTAACGTGCGAGACGCCATTTTAAAAAACCGAGAATAACAATGTTCTCAGTAACAGCGCTCGTCCCTCAGCCGAGTCTGAAATGAGAAGCGTTCAAAAAGAACAGCGTGATTTTATACCCTGTTTCACATGAAAGGCTGTGAGGGTGTGAGAGGTGTTAGAGAGAGTAATGCCTGAAGGAATGTCTTAATACACTGCTGTGGGACTGAGAGAGAGAGAGAAAGAGAGAGAAAGAGAGAAAGAAAGAGAGAGAGAGAGATTTTACAATGCACAATAGCTGAGAAACACACTTTACACTATTCTACACTCTTCATTACTTGTCTTTCCCTCCATCCATCTTTATCTGTCTGTCTGCCCATCACTTTATCTGTCCATCTGTGTCTGTCATTCTCTCTCCATCCATCCCTATCTATCTGTAAATCCATCCATCTCTCTCTATCTGTGCAGCCATCTATCTCTGTCAGTCTGTATCTGTCCATCCATCTGTCTCTATCTGTCCCTTTGTCCCTAACTACAGTATCTATCTATCCATCCATCCCTTTGTCCTCTTCATCCATCTGTCCATCCCTCAGTCCCAATATATCTATCGATCCATCTGTCCATCTCTCTCATTCTGTCTATACACACTCGGATTAAACGCATCATTTGTTTATGTATAATTAACAATAAATTCTTAGCAATTTTACAGTCATTAAACTTTGATTTTTTTTTTATATTAATAATTATTTTATTACAATAGTCTTGTATTAATTGTCATTGCATCTGCACAGTATGGACAAAAATAGTATAAGGCTGTGATATTTGCGATATTTGTGATTAGGTTGCTGAACATGATGTGACCTGCATTTAAACTAAAATTATTTGATGCCACGATGCATTAAAACCCCGGAGAGATCTGAACACATGGTTTCCACATTCAGTCAGAATTTCTACAAATAGAGTAACAGCAAGACAAATCCAGTCTTTCTTTTTAAACCCAGAACCGGTTGCGGTGACAAAGCCTAAAGCTCAGCATGTGTACATGTTGTACATTTCCAGACAGGACTCGACTCCCGGCTGCAGTAATCCCGAGTCAGTGCTACTTACAGCGAGGTGATTAGCACTGAGGATTTTAAACAGCAAATGCTGGTCATGGGAACGGCAGATGCCTGAGCGGAGCTTGGAAAGGGCTAAAAGTACATCTGAGATTAATTTCCTTCCTACTGTAAACCTTTATCATTTAAAATTAACTGACAATTGGCTCAGCTGCAGATCACAGGTTCGTATTAATGCCATTGTTCTAATACGTTATCGTTTCTGTAGTAACAGCTCTTTCACAGGTGACTTGTACGATGGACACGCCACATAAACAGATTAAATCGTATATATAGAGTCTCCAGTGTCAGCGCTTTGTAACGTTCAGACATGAAGATGCAACTTTAAGTTTCCTGACATCTTTAGGATAAAGAAGTTTACACTTAGCGGTTTCTTAGTAACATGACAAGCTGCGTTTTTTTTTTTGTCTTAATAACGACTGTTTATACTGCAGCTGCTATAACCCAAGTGAGAACAGGAACTAACTTTTTTCACGAATATTAAATGTAACCATAAATAGATAAAAAGTCAGACATATCGTTCTTTAACAAATAAAACGTTGTAGTGACTGTCAAACTTTTTTGGCTAACATGATCTCTTAAACCAAGTAGCTGGAATTGTTTCAGAAAAGTGTGAGGGAAAGAACATAAAGCAACTCTTGTGACTATAAAGTAACTAATGCAACGATTATCATGAGATCTTTAACTCTTGTTTAAATATTTGAGCCATTTGTTAATTTTGCGTTTCTTGCAGCACGCCTCATTCAGCGCTATGTTCTGCTGAAGTGATGAAGCAAATAATATGACCATCATCAGTAAAATCCTAGCTCCATATTTAACCGTCCAATCAGATTGTCAGAATGTCCCTGTCCTGTATATAAACAAAAGGCGAGCACTCAACCTATGAGCTTCCAGGAAGGAATTAATCACGCAAATGAAAATAACCCGCGGCCTTTCCTTAATCCTCCTCTATCCTTTTTATCTGGGGATTCAGAGCAGCAGCAGCATGGACATGGACGACTGAGACAGAGACATGACAATGACGTCTCTCTTTCTTTCTTCTCTTTTTTAACATGAACTAGTCATTAGGACAGTGCCAAAATGTTCGTCTTTCTGTGTTGGTGTTTCGGTTTGGCCTTTTTCGGTGGACGTCCGGTCCTGAGCAGCGCCTGTCCAGCACAATGTAGCTGTTTTTACCACAAACTCAGTGATGGATCCAAGGCCCGGTAAGAACCCTGAAGAAGTCTGAATGTTCGTTTGTGTTGCTTTGTGTACAGAGTACATTTACAGTGCAGGTTTTTAATCCTGTCTAGAATAAGTCTGAGATTAACTCGAGTGCTCTTTAATCTTTTCTCCAGGTTGGGTGTGATAGTGTTAAGCAGTACAGTAAATTTAATGTAAGGAAAATCTATCCAGTGAGGCTCAAATATGGGTGTAATAATACAAAAACAGCTGTAGTTCTAAACAAAGTTGGTTTTTCCCCCCGATATCATGAAATTCATCTGAAAACACTTTAATGTGTTATAATAAAACACTGAGTGATGAGGTGGTGTGATGAACGGAGCTACTGTTACCACCCTGAAGTTAATTATTTTTTTATAAGAACACGTCCATCTACCACAACAATTCACCAACAATCAAAATGATTTATTTATTAAAGAACAACCGTCATAGTTGTACTGTTATAGTAACATTTAATTAGCGCTAAACGTCTATGAAACAAGTTAGTTCCTGTTGATCAGCCTCTCTTTTTTCTTTCTCTTGAAGTTAATAATAAAAAAAAAAAAAAACGCAGCTTGTCATGTTACAAATCGTAAACTCCTCTGTCTTGAAGATGTCGGAAAATTTAAAAGTTACAGCTTTACCTCTGACTGTTACAAAACACTGACACTGGAGACTCCTTCCATAAATGTTAAATAAACATCTCCTTAGATCAACAATTACAGAGAATTCAGCAGTGCTGTGGAATAATTATTATCTCATTCTTGAATCATTGTCAAATGTTTCTCTGAACGAAAGTCTAAATAAAATCTGGATCATACTATTATACTGTTAATTTCCTTTGCATTTTGTTTTGTTTATTTATTATCCTTTTACAGGAGTGTACTGTGCAGTGATCCTGAGCTCACCTCCATCCCCACCAACTTCCCCTCGGATGTTTCAAAGCTTCGTATAGAAAAGACTGACATTACCCAAATCTCCAGTGAGGCCTTTATCTCCCTCAGAAACCTTGAATTCCTCTGGATGTCCTTCAACTCTCTTTCCGTTCTCCATGTGGACAGTTTCCGTGGCCTAAGCATGCTCAATGAGCTTCGTCTCGAGGGTAATTTCATCACCTCGTTCCCATGGGAGAGTTTAACCGACATGCCCAACCTCAGGCTGCTGGATTTGCACAATAACAGGATCACCAGCATCCCAGCCGAGGCAGCCGTCTACATTAAAAACCTCACTTACCTCGATTTGTCCAGCAACAGCCTCAGTACTGTGCCATCTGAAGTGCTGCTGATGTGGTTCTCAGCAAAACCAGCACAGGAGGCTGAGAACTCGAAGATAATTTTGGGTAAAATTGATTATTTTTCTGATTTCCTCTGCATTTCTATAATAATTTAGTTATTTTCTATTAGTATTGATATCTATTTGCTCAGAAATCTTATTTTTTTATTCCCCAGGCCTTCATGATAACCCGTGGCAGTGTGACTGTCGCTTGTTTGACCTGGTTCAGTTCCAGAAGTCTCCGTCCTCCACATCAGCCTTCATCGACACTCACCTGCGCTGTTCGGAGCCTGAGAGTTTTTCCGGTGTGCTCTTCATGGATGTGGAGATACGGAGGTGCCAGGTACCACGGGTCCACACAGCCGTGGCTAAGGTTCGCAGCTTGGTGGGCGACAATGTCCTGCTCCGCTGTGGCACTGTTGGAGTGCCGATGCCTGAGCTCACCTGGTCCAGGGCTGATGGGAAAGCCATCAATGGTACAGGTGAGTGAAAGGTCTCGTTTCTACTCTGTTACCTAGAATAATCCCAGTGAATTAATATTAGGATCATATTCTGAGTCAAAGACTTGAGTCCAAAATCTACGACAATATTTACATAGGGAAAGATTCAGATTTTTTATGCCCCACATTCAGATTATTAAAAATCAAGGATAGAAAATATGGACTGAGGAAGCATATTATATTTCCTTTTCTTTGCCATGTAACAAAAGCAAGGTACAATTAAAAAATTTATAATAAAAAGACTAATATGATGATATATAAATGAGAAGATGGTGAGCATTGAAATAATTGTAATAGGAGTCTAGTATATTGCCAATATATTACTGCATGAATAGTCCTGGTTGTAATTATCGCATTAAACACTGCATATCTGGCTTTAATTTAACATCCACACTGATTATTCAGCAGTGCATAAAATAGCACTTGATCCAGCATACATTACTATTTTTCAGTTCCTCATGCGCACAACTTAAAGATGCCATGAGAGTCTAAATGGAGGTCATGAACTTTAAAGGGACAATACTATATACTATTTACTAGTTTCAGAGTTATGTATTTAATATTGTTTCCTGAGTGTATTTACAGCCAGAACATAAACTTCAGCGTGATATATTGTGGTTACATTAAATACCCCTTAAGTGTAGTTAGGCCTGAGGTCTGAATACTGATGTGTACTCAACTCAATTCTGAATACGACCCTTAATGGAGTGTTCTTCGCTCTTCTGTAGGCTTCTACACTGAGTGACAGATTAACTAAATTGTGCTAGAATTAGAAGATTAATCATAAAGTATGTTTGATAACATTTATGAATGTTTTTCAATCAACCGAGTTGTAGTGTTGTGTTTTATTTTAAAACTACTTTTCACCACTTGGCCAAATGACACTCTGGCCAGGGGTAATTTGGGGGTTTCCTACCATGTAGTACAACCAGTAAAGGTCTTCTGATGAAAGCAGAAGGCAGTTCTACAATATCTGCATCATAACTAAACAACAGATTGTCAATATCATTTCACTTCACAGTTCATGAGGAGGTTTCAACTGAAGGCATCACCTGGTCCATCCTCAGCATCCTTGCTGTGTCCTCTCATGACTCGGGCAAATACGTCTGCAGAGCCACAAATTTTGTGGGCAGCGCCAACGCCATCATCTCTCTCGTTATTTCAGAAACGCGACAGGTCAGTGAGGCTGCTGTAAAGAAAACTGGCACCAAGAAGAACGGAAGCTTTGGACGAGCAACATATCAAGAGAAACTCATCGCAAGATACGTTCCTCCAACCTCCACTTCCGCAGATGTTCCCATCATCATCGAGCCGTTTAATGGATCGAGATCCACAGGGTCATCCAAGATCGAGAGCTACAACACCTCTGATGGAGTCTTGGATGGCAAAACCACAGTGAACAGCTTAGAAACAGATGTGGATAAGAATGTGTTGAGCAATTTGGCAGCCAACGCTTCCTCCCTCCAGCAAGATCCTGAGAGAAGGGTGGTACGTTCTGTCAAAGTCATCGGAGACACCGATCACACAGTGTCAATTAACTGGCGAGCTCCATCAGCAACCAACACCACATGGTTTAGTGTTCTTTATGCTGTATTCGGTGAGAGAGACATGAAACGCATCAACGTTGGTCCTGGGAAGCACCGGATCACCATCGAAGGCCTTGTTCCAAAAACCAAGTATATCGCCTGTGTATGTGTGAAAGGTCTAATCCCAAAGAAGGAGCAGTGTGTGATCTTCTCAACTGATGAGGCAGCAAGTGCTAGTGGCACTCAGAAGCTTATCAACGTGGTGGTGATCACGGTGGCGTGTGTCATCGCAGTGCCTCTCACTTTGATCGTTTGCTGCGGGGCTCTGAAAAGACGAGTCCAGAAGCTCATGGGAAGAAGATCAAAAGACATTCAGGACTCATACATGACCTTTGAGACCCTCACACCAGGTGGAAAGGCTAAAGGGATGGAAGGGGAGTACCTCACCCACCTCAACCAAGACGAGTCCAACCGTCTGCTCTCGGCTCGCTCCAGCGTCGATTCAGTGGCTGTAAACAGAACTGAAGGACATCCTAATGAGTATTACTGCTAAAGTCTGCTCATAAAGATGAACCATGGACGACATCATTCATTCATTCATTCATTCACTTTTTGAGCTTCAGTATCTGCTTTATCATAGTCAGTAGATCTGGAGACTATCACAGGAATACTGGGCATGAGGCGGGAATACACCCTATTTGGGATGCCAGAGATTTTATTAAGTCACTGATTGTGAATATGGCCCTGTATGTGTAAAGAAAGCATCTTCACAGCCTTGCAAGGATACACCATGTGATCTGGGTCATAAACAAACAAGACACTTATTCACTGTCAGTCCATGAGTCGAACCTATGTGTCTTTGTGTTTACTTTTTTAAACAATACAGACAATATATACACCATATGGCCAAAAGTATGCGCACCCCTGACCATCACACTCATATGTGTTTCTTCCCCAAACTGTTGCGACAAAGCTGGAAGCACACAGTTGTACAGAACGTCTCTGTTTGCTGTAGCATTACATCGCAGTTTCCCTTCACTGAAGACATGGTGTGTGAAGGTTGGAGTGGAAGAACTCGAGTGTCCTGCACAGAGCCCTGACCTCAACCCCACTGAACACCTTTGGGATGAACTGGAACACCGACTGCACCCCAGACCTCCTCGACATCCCAACATCAGCGCCTGACCTCACTAATGCTCCTGTAGCTGAAACAGAACACAAATCCCCACAGCCGCGCTCCAACATCTAGTGGAAAGCTTCCCAGAAGAGTGGAGCTCATCATAACAGCACACACAGGGGGAATAAATCAGGAATGAGACGTTCAACAAGCACAAATGGGTGTGATGGTCAGGGGTGCACATACCTTTGGCCATATCGTGTATCTTGAATAATTAGATTGCTCATCCTTTTTGAAGAAGGGAAGGAATTCAGGAACCACTTTGTATTGGAAAATGACAATCACAGCAGCAGTGATGGGATTTTAAAGGCATTAGAAAGCAAGGAAATGAACAAAAGACTCCTCTCTCATGTGTCCTCATACGTACCTTGTCTTTTTCACAGTGTTTTGTGCACGATCCTTGAAGAGAATGATTTCTCTTTTGTTTTTCTACTTCAGTGTTTTTACCATGTTAGTTCATTTACTGTGCTCTAATTAAACTATAATTCAAGATGTTCCATGTAAGTAAATATTTATTTCTTAAATGTATTTGTCTTAAAATTTATGCATGAATAAATATTTTACATAAATATATAAGAAATGTGATCCAGAATCTCTGCTAATATTTCACATTATTTTCTGCAAGCCAACCTCTAACAGCCTTTTCAGTGTTTCTAGTAATATACACTGTGCCAAAAATTCTGCTTTAAAAACGGTGACGTGTTTATTTTCCGATCTTTAGCCCAGATATGGATATTGCTTAAAAGAACATTTCCATATAAATGAACTTTGCGGTAAAATTAAAGCTGAAATTCATATCTTTATGATAAAATCAGCCTAAAATAGTCGTATTGCATTTGCTTTAGATATACACACTCTCAACAGAATTTCAACCACGATATTGAACCTCATTCGCACAAAACAACACGCATTCATACAAATGTCTCATTACACCAATTTAAATATGGGAATATTACATTCATCTCTGTTTATTTAATTAAACTTTGGTCATTATTTAGAATGTTATACAATATGTACAGTACCTAAAGAAATTAAACTTGAGGTTTTGGGGTTTATGTGAGCAGTTAGGACTGACTAAATATTTGGCAGTATTTATAATATTTGGTAATATTTATAGACTAAAATCTTATTCTCGAGCCTAGATAAATATAATATTTTTGGCCACAGAGTTTTTAAAATGAAAATATCTCTAACTGTTAAGTAGATGAAGTACAACGGCACTGGAATGTTGCAACATTTCTTTCTAATGAGCATGCGAGTTTTTCCAGCTAGTTAGCATCATTAGCTGCACATTTTACAAACATTTTTTTCTCTAAGCAATAAAAATGTACCTACTTCATTCATTATGTAAAGCTGGACATTCGTCTTGTACGTGTACGCACCTGTCTAGGAGCTCCATCTTGGAAAACCATCATCATTGTTTATTCTAGTTTTATTGTGTTTCTTGTTAACTGCGGAAGCAAAGTGTGGTTTTGTGCTCAGAGTTAAATGATCTGGTTGCAGGTCTTAAAGTGGTGCAACAGAAAAGCATCAGAAGATCATGAGTTCGAATCCCGACAATGTCAAAATCATGTGTGTCTGGGAGCCAAGGGAGCAAAACTTGGCTGTGCTGTCAGGGTGGGAGGGGCATACTCTCACTTCCCTGTCAATCACAGCAACACTAGCCAATTACAGGCCTCTGTCAGCTTATGTATGAGGAAGAGGATGAATAGCGCTTTCCTCCGTGTGTGTTATGCCACCCTGTGTGAGCAGTTGGCTTCACGTGTTAGGCTGAGCTGCCTGATGGGTGGGAACTTGGAGGGCAAGACCAAATTTGGGGGGAAATGATGGAAAAATGCAAAAGAAACCTATAAAAATGTGGTTGTGTTGAGTGCTTACTGGATTCCACCATGCTTTCCTTCTCAAACAGACGGACATGTGAGTGAAGGCGTGTTAGGGGCGTGTCTATAAAAGACAGACTGACAGGAGGTCCATGTAAACACATAAGCATTCCGGCTGGAAGAACAGTTTTCCAGGTGATTAGTAGTAGGAAATAAATGGGCTATTGCATCTTTAAGGCTTCGCCTGTTTTGGTTCTACCAGATTGCTCCAAAGTTTTATGGTGTATGTGAGGAACAGCACAGCGAGCCGGACCTGTTCACCGTTACTCAGAGTTTTAGAAGCCTGATCGAAATGTGAAAGCCTCCAGCGCTGCCTTAACAGGAGATTAAGGATAATTAGCTTTAGCTTACTGCAGCAGTGAACTGCGTGTAAGTGACGGCCATCAGACGCTGAGGGCTTCGGGGGGTTTGGTTTTGTCTGCTGTGGTGTTTAATGTTTTACACAGTCTGAGAGAGGGAGAGCGTTAATCAGTCTGACGTGCGGAAACTAGAGATGTACGATAACACTTTCTCTTTTCTCGTACTGAAACCTTGCGTATCAGCTAATACTGATATTATTTCTTTAAAAACTACTTAAATGTTTTTTTTAAAACCGAAACACTTAAAAAATACACAGGAAAAAAAATACATAGCTAAAAACAAGACATAACCGAAACCTTTTTTATTCCTTTAATTACTTTTTTTTTTTAAATCACTTACTACTAAATATAATAAACTATAAATATAAAGCATAAGGTCTCCTTATATGTGAATGTTTCCAGTTCAAAAAAAAAAAATCAAAAACCCAATTCCAATCTTTTCCATTATTTACAGGATCAGATTTTTCTTTTCTCTGATATCCGATACACCCCTTTTTGCTGATATCGGACTGATAGTGATGATCTGTGCCATCTCTACTGGAAACGATCTTATTCCATCAAGAAAACCAGCAAACAGGCTGTATTTTTCTCTCTCGCAAAGCTGTAAGAAGCGACTTATTAGCGATAGACATTTAAACAGAAGTTTGGCTAATCTGATCCTCCGTGTGAAATCCAGTGATGTCAGCTAGACTGGATCTGAAGCTGCTTCTGCATATCTGACTCCTTTCTAACAGCGGCTCTATGATGCTGAGATCCATCTTTTCACACTGAGGACATCTGAGGGACTCGAACACGACGATTACAAAAGCTGCAAACATTCACTGATGCTCAAGAAGGCAACCTGATGCATCAAGAGCCAGGGGGGTGTAAATTTTTTAACAGGATTATCGGTAAATTGTTATTTTTGTCTTCTGGGAAAAATGTAAATATCTTATGTAGCTTCTGAAGGGAAGTACTAAATGAAAAAATAAGATCTATAAATAAAGTCATATAGCGGCTGTTGGAAAGGAGTCAGATATGCAGAAGATGCTGGAAAAGCAGAAGATGTGCAGGACCTGGAGGATTTTTCTGAAGAACAGTGTGCAGTTTAACTGCTCAGGACAAACAAGGGCCTCATGAACAACTATCACAAAACATAACAACAGTCGCTGATCTTTTTTTTTTTAATTATTAACATTGTGCAGATTCTGCAAGGCGTGTGTAAACTTATGAGCACAACTGTATATACAGATCTGTCAATCATACACTAACTTCATCATTTCATCCATTACACTAGTGGTAAGCATTCCAATCCAATATCCAGAAGATTCGTCCAATCTTCTGGATTGTGTTCTAGTGTTAGCAGAGTATATATATATATATATATCCTGATTCCCAAAGGCTTCTTCAATCCAATTGCGCCATCCTTCACCTCCTGGAGAGTTGCATCAGGCGGATTAAGCACAAGGAGCTTAAGTTCAGCGAGCGCTCGGACATGTCCTGTAGACCAGCCTGCTCCTCGCTCCTGCCTCCACCAGCACCGCCAGCATGTTTTCCATAACGCTAACAGCACTGTTACTTTTTAATCACTTACATTCAGCCGTTGGTTTCTGCGTGACGGGATGCTCGTGCACTGAAGACAGCGCCGGAAGGTGAGTCCGCTAATGAACAGCAAGAGCTTCGGCAAAGTCAGGAGGTGATTGTTGTAGGTGAAGAGAAATCTGTCTATATTTACTGCCATGACAGTAAGTAAGGAATAACACACAACGGGCTGTGCTGTTACGGGAAAATAATCAGCAGCAGGGTGGTGTGATGAAGCAGAGTTACTGTTATCACGCCAAAGTTGATTATTTTCATATAACAGTACATCCCCAAGCGTTTTATTCCCCTCAGAAATTTACTAATTTAAATTTTTATTTATTAAAGAACATCTTATGTTTTTTTATCCATTTACAGTTACATTTAACGCTGTGGAAACAAGTTAGTTCCTGTTCTAATAAGACAAAAAAGCTTGTTACAAGTTACTGAGAAACCGAAAAGAAGCGTAAACTCCTCTGTCCTGAAGATGTCAGAAGACTTAAAGTTACAGCTTCACCTCTGACTGTTGCTATAGAAACAATAACGTATCAGAACAAGCACATTAATATAAAGCTGTGATTTGCAGCCGCACTACTGTCAGAGCTGCTGTTCTAGAAAACTAATCAACACCTTCTGATTCGCAGTGGTATAAGGGGAAAGAAGAAATCAATCAGCTGTGATTAAGCAACATCGCTAAACAATTTGAACGTTTTTCTCTCTCTTTCAGATCTTTATTATGTATGGAAACTGCTTTAGGATCAATTCCCGAGAACCTCCCTGGAGATTTTATAAAAATCAGAATTGAGAATTCACACCTCACAGAAATACTCCAAAGGGCTTTTTACACCGTCAGTGCCTTGGAGTCGCTGTGGCTGAACTTTAACACCATCACTCTGATGAACATCAAGAGCCTTGAAGGATTGTATAACCTGACTGAACTCCGACTAGAAGGAAATAAACTGAGAACGATACCGTGGATGGCCTTTCAGGAAACACCCAAACTCAAAATCCTGGATCTGAAGCACAATCGGTTGGACGTGCTGCCGGAATCCGCGTTACGCCACCTTCCCGCACTGACCTACTTAGATTTATCCTTCAATCAGCTTACGGTGATATCTCCGGATGTTTTTCTCAACTGGCCTCGCTATCAGGTACAAAAGCACGACAGGAGGAAGGAGAGCGAAGCTAACGTCGTATTAGCTTTGCACGATAACCTCTGGCTGTGCGACTGCCGACTCAAAGGCTTTGTCGACTTTGTCAAATCCATCAGTCCACCCATCATTCTGATGAACTCGTACCTGTCCTGCTCAGGTCCAAAATCTAAAGCTGGGAAGTTTTTTCATGAGGTTGAGCTGAGGAATTGTCTGAGGCCGGAAAGTTCTACGCCTGATGCTAACGTCACGGCAGCGCTAGGGTCGAACACGACGCTGAGGTGCTTTGTGAAGGCGAGGCCTGATGCGGTGGTTCAATGGCGCTACAGTCTAAAAGCCATCAGAGGATTCACAGGTAAAGGTGCTGCTCTTGGCTGAGGAGCTCGAAGTAATCATGCTAATGCACACTTTGATGCAAAAATTACCATCGAATTGTGTTTAATACACAATTAGCATGTCTACAGCCCAACATTCAGATTATTGAGAAAAATTTTAATAAAACTGAGAGGCTTACTTTTTACATAACATCAGTATTTTCTAAAGTTTATGCAAATTATACTTGTTTTTCATCCTTCTAATGTTACATACATTTGACTGAAAATTCAAAAAGGCTAAATATCACAAAAAAGATGTTAGCACCATTAAGGGTACTTCAGTCCCCTTAGCTGAAATATAAGTGAACTTTTACACCAATCAGCTCAAGGTTTCATGTGTTGTGTGTTCTGAGATGCTTTTCTGCTCACCACGGTTGTAAAGAGTGATTATTTGAGTTACCGTAGACTTCCTGTCGGCTTGAAACAGTCTGGTGATTCTCCTCTGAGCTTTCTCATCAACAAAGTGTTTCCGCCCACAGAACTGCCTCTCACTGGATGTTTTTTGTTTTCTGCACCCTTCTGTGTCAAATGATTGACACACTGACTCATCACTGATGTAGAATTAGTATTAGTATTTTGTTTGTAATCAGATGGTGCTTCTGAGTTGCTGGTGATGGTGAAATTTGTCCCTCTGTGACTGCAAGAGTATGTTTTGATCTACAATCACTTTATGCTCTACTCATTACGACGTACCTTAAATGTCTGTGGTACAATCGAAACTCAACACCACTAATTTTTAACTTGTCTTGAAGTATGATTTAGCAGCGACTTAACACTCTGTATAATGATCATACTTACGTTCAGCAGGTGCAACTGGCCGCTGGGAACTTTGTGAATGTTGGGAACGGTACAAGACTTAGAAAGCACAATCCAAACACTCCACTCGTAATGATTTGGAGGCGGATGCAAGTCCAGGCTTGTTTTATTAAACCAAAATACCAACTAAAGTCAAGTCAAGGCAAGATATCTACATAAACTGAGCAGCATGAGTACTCATAGCAACACACTGAGGAGGGAAAAGACAGAACTTATATAGGGAACATATGCAAGGGGAACACAAGACAGGTGTGCACAAACACAGGAAACTGGAGGGAAAACAGAGGAAGAAGTTTAAAAGTACTTGTGAGAGTGCCCTCTGGAGGTGTGGTGGTGAAGGGTCACCACCGAACACTCCACAATGTACAGATCCAGCTCTGTGTTGATTTTACGCATGTAAACATTTCCATAGTGGCAGAAAGAGAATCTTGGAACATTCTAAACACATCCTTTGTACAGTTCAATCCATTTGACAAAATAACATTTGAAAATGTTAGGACGATGTCCTGAGGACGACAGTTCTGGCCCCAACAACATGTATACGGACATATTTGAGTAAATTTTTAATACTTCAAACTTTTTGAAACTATGTCCATCTGTAGGAAAACTCAAATCAGCACATCAGCCTGGTTTGTGGCTATAGTACATCATAAACTGTTAAGGGCTGTGTATTGAGGGGTAGAGAAGGAAAAATGTGGAAAAACAGCAACATGGTAGCTTCAAGATTGTGAACATGCAGAAAAAACAATGTTTTCAAAATTATCCGTATACTGTATGTGTGGACGGGGCATTAGCTTTAATTAGCACTATTTTAATGAGTTCATCTTCTTTATCCTCTTGATGGAAAAACACAGCTCTTCACTTTTTACTGTTTGGAAAAAACATTGTTAAAATTTTCCAAACCCTTAAAAAAGAAACATTTTCTGTTCTTGTCATCACATATTATCTTCAATTTCTCTTCTTTCTGTTCCTCTGTCTGTAGTTTCTCAGTCTCAGGTGAACGAGGATACAATCATCTCGTCTTTAATAATCCCGTCAGTCCGCTCATCCGATCACGGCCTCTACAGATGCAGTGCCAGCAACTTCATCGGGAATTCCTCCGTTAGCATCCAGCTCAACATCTTGCACTCCAACGCTTCCTTTGCGAAGTCCCCCGACTTTCCTCTGCCCTCTGTCAACGAAAACATTTACATCGATATACGAATTGCCAAGCAGACCGTGTACGGTATAACCATCGAGTGGTATGCGGCGACGGAGAACCCTTCTGAAACATGGTTCACTGTCCATTTCGGTCGCTACAATTCCCCAAAGAAAGAAGCTCTGTACATCGGCCCCGGCATCAACAAGTACTCCGTGAACGAGCTCGAACCAGCTACAAAGTACGAGGTGTGCGTCTCGCTGAAGAATCAGTCGCCTCGTCCTGAGCAGTGTATAGTTTTCGTGACAGGGAGCAGCACGAACGAACTGGAGCAGCGCGAACGACTCATCCACATCATCGTGATCGTTTGCGCCATGGTGCTAGCGGTTCCTGCCGGAATGTTCGCCTGCACCACCAACACCAGGATCGGCTGCTTGGATCGCTGCACTCGGATCTGCAGCAGAAATCGGGAAAAGAGAGAAGCAAAGGACTCGCAGGAAAACAACAGGCAGGGAACGTTCGACAGTCTCCAGGCGGCCAGCGACGAAGGACTCTACAGAGATTCGGGAAAAGGGCGGAAATGGAGACGACGCTCGGAAGATAAAGTGCAGAAGGGTAACAGCGCACAGCTCTACTAACCAACACGGTGGAGATAACCGTATGAATTCGCACAAACTGACTCGTGTTTAAAGTCACACGCAGTTCGGTTAGAAAATACTGACGCACCAGCTGAGAAATCTCCTAATGGGCGTGGCCTAATATTCTAATGAGCACTCTTAATTGACAGCATGAGCAGCAAATATTGTGCTTTTTCAACCTTACATGCACAAACCCACTCTACGCTTGCTAGATTAGCTTTTGTTTGCTAGCTTGCTAAACTGCTGTTTAGGTGGAATTTGCATCGTCTGCATTATGATTGGTGAGAAAGTTTGCACATGGTTTATCCCATATTAGCCCCGCCCACTCTCTCACTAACAGGCAAGAAAGAAAATCTTAGCGTTAAGATGTTTTGCTGTAGCTACGATCCACCTTTAAGTTCTCTGGAGGAATGTATGACACCGGATATTATAAATGATAAATCATTACTCTTTATATCTTTAAGTCTATAACATCCAGGTGAATTTAGCCACTGTGTAATGAATGAGATGTGAAAACGTCAAACACTGGACAGGCCACGCCCACAAGTGACAACGGTAGCGTTCAAAACACGCCCACAAGTGACAAACTTGATGTAAAGATGTCCTGAAATTGGACAGTGACAGTGAAGTGTCCCTCAGTTCTCCTGTCTGCTCACTCTCAGATCACTGATTGGTTGATTTATGTAAGAAAAGTCATAACTGTTACAGCGACTGTGTGTGTGTTTTTTTGTGCGATAAACATGGTGTCGCTGTGTGGACTGGATGTTTCTTCACAGAAGTAACTGTGAGAAATGCTTCTGGGTTTTATATGTAATATAAAATGTGTTTTGTGAGATCAGATTTAATCTTGTTGTATTTAATAAACAGTGTTTTGTAATCTCTGAGTGATAGACATTCTGTGACGTGGTTTTTTTTTTTCTTCATATTTATTCAAAACAAAACAAAGACAACAAAAGACATGATCAACTTTCTGAACAGCGGGAACAGATTAAATAGACGCTAAACAGCGTTACGTTTAATCACCACAGCAGAAACAGACGTCATTACATCAAACCGTTCACGATAAACACATCGTAAAATCATCTGCACAGAAACTTCCGGATGTCTGTGTTGCACCGATGAGACGCTTCCTGGGGAATTATTTAAAAAGAGGAGTACTGTAGTGAAGTGTGAGATTAACGCTGTTCGACGAATTTAAACAGAACCAAATAATTACAGTGTGTTTTTAACATGAATATTATCTTAGAGTTAGATTTCTGTCAGACTTTGACTCTATAAATGTGTATTATTATTATTATTATTATTATTATTATTATTATTATCATTATTATTATTACTATAATGCTACAAGAACTGACTAAAGAAGCAAGTGAACTCCAAGTGAACTCCAAGTGAAAAGTCAGTTGAAAAGATTCAGACCTGCAAGTGTTTAGTATAAAATCTTACTCAGATGAGTAAACTAAAGGAAACTAAAGCCAGCTGAGACGTGTCTGGTGTCTGATGTTGTCCGTAAACACATCAATTCTCTTAAACTTTCTTTAAATGACATCCTTCTGATCTTATTTTTAATTTTTTTTGTCATATAGCAATGATACTGTACAGCGTATTTACATATTCAGACCTAAGCTACCTTCAAACAAGGGGGCGGGGCTTAGGGGGTGGAGTCATTCTACCAAACAATGCTAACGTATTTCGATTTAGTGGGTGTGGTTTAAGGCAGGAAATTTTAGACCAAAGTTTTACACATGACTTGTTATCTACATTAGCCCCCTAGCTCCAGTGCAACACTAGTCCTATGTTCATGCTAGCAAGTGACAAAGCAACAGATGATCGTACGTACGTAAAAACAACAAATCCAAACGATTAGCTTGAACGATTCCTCGGCTCAATCCTGTGGCCTGTGTGGTGCGACGTCTCTTCAGTTCCCTGCTCACGACTTTAGTTCCTACTAAAATGAGTTCCCTTTTACTGTTTGATGCATAAATGGAAGAAATCCGGTATATACGACCTCTCATTAAATGCGTATAGAGACATTATGAAGAAAAGCTGGAAGGACGTAGTAGAGATCGTTGGTGCCTCTAGTGAGTGTACGTAGCCAGTACAGTTAGCTTGTTTTGCTAATCTAATCTGGGAAAGAAGGTAGCACGAAGCCGAACATTTAGCATTGTAAATTAATGCCTTATTTAAATTGTGTTTAAATAGTTTAGTATGTGGTTACTGTCGTATCTCATCGGAGCTAAAGACGCTGGACAGGCCACGCCCACAAGAGATAAACTACAAGCAACATTTCCTGTGGGAATGTAGGGGGGGGAAAAAATGTTCAGACACCAAACATGTCTTCACTGATTGATTTGGGATAAAAGGGAAGATTTTCTGTCGCTCTACATTTCGCTTTAAGTTTTAGGTAAATACTGCGGAAATTTCATAAGCAAGTTTAAATAAAGTTCATGCCAAAGTGCAAATGAAAGAACGAAAACGTCTGTGAAATTCGGATTTCATCTTTTCTCTTTACACTTCTCCTCTGTTCCTTGCGCATGTTATCAATCTTAAATTTAGCGCACCAGATCTTAAGACTCAGAGCTCATCTCAAACTCCGAAGCAACGAACCGCATGAAAAAACTACGATAAAACGATATCTTCTCTCTTTAACTCTAGATGTGTCTTCCTTGTAGAGTGTGTAGAGTTTAACTACTGAAATCCGAAAATCTGAACCTTACGCCTCAGCGCTATTTACACACACCTCACTTATTATTATTGTTATTAGTAGTAGTAGTAGTAGCGTATAAATATTTCATCGTGCATCATTTATAAAAAGCAGAGGCAGAACGGTAACCCGGACCAGCTGCCACCGTCGAGTCGCATTTCTTGGTTATAATCTCATGCTTCCATTTTTTTCTGAGCTAGCAAAGTGATCTATGCTAATCTGGTGGCTTCAGTATTAAGGATCTACGCTAGCATGTTTGCTAACCCAGTGGTTTCAGCAGTAGTAGCCTTGATTAGCCTCGATGATCTTCTGCTCCAGCCTCTTCTTCAGCTCTGAAACCAGCGCTGAGCTGACGTTTCCCTCTCTCTTCTTAATCGGCTGATCTTCTGTGTCTCTGCTGCTGATGGATCTATCGCTCGAGCTCCAGGAGCTTAAGGATCCTGAGACGGTGGGCACGGCGCCGTGATGCTCGCTCATCCTGGGGTTGTTATTTGGTGGAGGTGGAGGCAGAACCGGTGCACACGGTGGTGGAGGTTTGGACCATGATCTGTCGCTCTTCTTGTTGCTCTCCACATCGTGACCAGCGAGGAGCCTGTTGGGACTTTGCGAGCTTCCGAACGTGAAGTTCCACTGCTGGGGTTCTCCACGCCTGCGGCGGACGACGCGGCGGCACGGCCCGATCCTGTTGGATTTTGTGTTGCGCAGGTACATCGCTGTGGAGATCACCACGGTGACCATCACCATCACGCTAATGACCCCAGCTGCCACGCCCAAAGCCTTCACCGGATTGTCTCTGCTCTGCATTAAAAACGCCGCCACCGGGCCTGAGAGCTGATTCTGAAAAAGAGCACAAAAAATGACACCACGGCGCTGTGAGTTCTGGACTGTGATTGGTCAGAAGGTGTTGATGAATTTTCTAGAACAGCAGCTCTGACGGTAGTGCAGCTGCAAATCACAGCTTTATATTAATGCCCTCGTTTCTATAGTAACAGCTTATTCACAGGGACTTGTTCAGAGGACACTACACATAAACAGAATAAACAGCATGTGTAATTGTCGATCTGTGAGGAGATGTTTATGTAACATTTATGGAAGGAGTCTCCAGTGTCAGCGCTTTGTAACAGCCAGAGGTGAAGCTGTAACTTTAAGTTTTCCGACATCTTCAGGACAGAGGAATTTACGCTTCTTTGCGGTTTCTCGGTAACATGACAAGCTGCGTTTCCGTCTTTTTTTGTTTACAGCTGCCATAACATAAGCGAGAACAGGAATTAACTTGTTTCGCTGATGTTCCATTACATTCAATGTAGCTACAAATGGATAAAAACAATCACATATAGCAGTTTAATTTAAAAATGACCTATCAGAGGAATATAAAACTCGGGGAAGTGCTGTTATAGAAAAATAAATAACTTCGGGATGGTAGCAGTGACTCTGCTTCATCACACTACCCTGTTGTTGATTATTTTCCTCTAACAGTAGGACACACGGTGTTTTATTCTTTACATTTCTTCTTCAGAAGAGATTTTATGCATTTTTCATGTGCAAATTATGTTATATGTTCAACTGAAGGTTAGTCTTACTGCTTCGGTGATGTCGAGCTGGACGACGGCGGTGGTCATGAACGAAGGAGAGCCTCGATCTCGCGCCTGGACCACCACTGACCACTTGCAGTCGTGCTGTCTGGTGATGTTCTGCACCATCTCCATGGACTTGATGAAGGGCTTTAGCTTGATCTCGCCCGTGCTGGCGTTGATATCGAAAACGTTCTCCGGCTCAGCCTTCATGATGGAGTACTCGATGACGTTGTTGGGTTCCTCGGCATCGTCATCCACCGCCTGAACACAGGGAGGCATTTAGCAAAGAACCTACAGAGCTATGCTATGAATGCTAATGTCTTCATGTTAAAGCTATATCTAATTGCACTGTGCTTTCAGTTCCGCGTTCAAGGTTCTGTGATGGTTCAGAAGATCCTATATCATGAATCACTGTTGCATTGTGGGTATTTGAGCTCACAACTTCCCAGTGATAAGGTGAAACCATAGACAGGTTCTACATTGATAAATTTCAGTAACCTTACAGGTGTACGTACAGACGTTCAGTTAATTTAGCATCTGCCTAAAGTCTCAGCTCAACACTCAGCAAAGTGCAGACCTCTATCTTCACAGGAGCGCCGAGGATCATGGTCTTCTCCAGGAAGTTCTCGTTAAACTCTGGAGAATGATCGTTCTGATCTAGAACCGTGACGAAGACCTCGGCCAGGCTGTACTTCCCCTCGCTGTCTTCTGCCTTCACGTAGAAATTATACTTCGACTTCACCTCTGCGTCCAGAGACGCCCACGGCTGAGTGTAGATGGTCCCCGAGGTGGGGTGGATGAGGAACCTGTGGAACACATGGTCAAAATCACATGATTAACCATGTTTACACTCAGTGTGATGCAGTCAGTCAGGAGATTTATCAACTGGTACAATTTTACAAAATGTAGAAACCTTAATGGTTCTTCAGTTCTTCATAATGTGCTTAATGTAGAACCCTACAACAGAGTGTTTCCTTCTCAGAAAGGGTCCCATTTTACAAGCCAGGAACCAGTAATTATCCACTGAACCCTTAAAGAACCCTTGAAGAACCTTTTTTTTAATTAATTGTGTATATATTAACTGGGTATGTGTCTATACTAAATGCATACACTACTAAAAGGAATTCTATATACACGCAATATGTTTAAAATGCTCAGGAAACTACAAGTTGCTGAGGAACAGCTCCACATGAATATTCATGATCATGCAAATTGGGACCTCCACCATGCCCAATGCCTTCCCCCATGATCTGAATGATTGCTATGCTACGAGACTTCTGTTCCTCAACATCAGCTGGAGAAATGTTCACTGTACTGTAAACAACTAGCCTGTTTGCTAACAGCTAGTAAGCTAGCACAAGCTGGATTTTTAGTACTCAAGGCTCGATTTGCATCTTTAACTTCTAACCGATTTAGTTAAAATAAAACATTACCATAGCAACCACCATTTATTCATCACTAACATTAACTATAAGTTAGCTATCGACATGTCTCCTGTAGCTAAAAGATTTCCGGTTATCACTCCATCTCTTTTCGTTAACTGTAAGCGCAATCGGCGTATCTTGATCTCTCGAGCTTATTTAATGACATCACAGTATGAGCTCTTACATAGCTCCGCCCCCATATTGGTTTTAATACAGAAGTACTGAGAAATTTTCAGTTTAAATTTTTTTTAAATATGATGTGAACTGTGTTAAGAAATTCGACACAGATGTTTAAAGTGACAATCAGAATAAACTACTTAAAAACCCCAATCTGGAGGAGAAAAGTTTATAAAGTTTATAACATGATTAAACAGCCTGAGATTAATTAGATTAAAATCATTAAAACAGCAAGTTTCAGCTCTGGATGTGATTTTTTTTTCCCCCAACAACAAAAATAATGAGATCTTCTTTTTATTAAATGTTAACTACATTAGCATCATAACTCCTCCTAAGTTAAAAGAAACATCAGAACATGAACATGTCCAATCTGATCAGCTATATTTGAATAAAACTGTTGAAATAGTGTGGTTTTTTTCCACATTAATCCATTTAAGTGCTAAATAATTTCATTTAAGTCTCCAAATTCATTTTTAAACCCTGCATGAACTCAGTGAAATTCTCCCGTGCCTTGATGAGCCGGCGCTCAGCTGGTGAGAATTAACGAGCTGTCTCAAACCTGCGAGCTTTCACACGTCTCTCATTGCACTTTCAGCTCCAGGCCGGGGAGCGAGGCATACATTAGCGGCTTTTTACATTTTCTGTACACTTCCTGGTCTCGTCAGCACGTCTCTCTCTCTCTCTCTCTCTCTCTCTCTCTCTCTCTCTCACCTGAAGCTGTCACAGCACATCACATGCTAATTAGACCCTGACTCACACTGCGAGGCTATTTTTACTCTTCCAATCGGATTATAGGATTATATCTCTCAGCCTCACTCCCGTCTCTGAGCAAAGCCGTGCCTGTGTCCCAAATCACTCCATACTCACTATATAGGGCAGTATGTAATGGGACTGGCTTTTTACACTTATGTCCAAAAACTACAGTTTGATCATAAAATCCCATCATGCACCACAATACAGAATTCCCACAATGCACTGTGCAGCACCATATGTGACCTAAATTAAGTGTGTGGTTGAGGACATGCCCATAATGGTACAGAGGTCCATTACGGTCAGCTAGGGGACATTTGGATAGCTAATAGTCTTCTAGGGGACAAAGTCAGGTAGGAAGAACCTACAATCAATTAGAGGTACTAGGGATACTAATAATCAGCTTACAGTCAGCTAGAGGGCATTTATGCTCAGTTAGGGGACATTTATAGTCATCTAGAGGATGTTTACAGTTAGCTAGGGGACACTGATAGTCAGCGAGGGGACACTTTGTCCAGAAGAGATAACTTACAATTATTTATTGTCAGTTAGGGGACAATTACAGTTAGCTGGAGAATATTTACAGTCATCTAGGGGACACTAATTGTCAGCTAGGGGGCACTTATAATCAGCTAGGGGACATACAGTCATCTAGGGGACACTTATAATCAGGTAGAGGACACTTATAATCAGCTAGGGGACATACAGTCATCTAGAGGACATTTATAAACAGTAAGAGGACATACAGTCATCTAGGGGACACATATAATCAGCAAGGGGACATACAGTCATCTAGGGGACACTTATAATCAGCAAGGGGACATACAGTCATCTAGGGGACACTTATAATCAGCAAGGGGACATACAGTCATCTAGAGGACATTTATAAACAGTAAGAGGACATACAGTCATCTAGGGGACACATATAATCAGCAAGGGGACATACAGTCATCTAGGGGACACTTATAATCAGCAAAGGGACATACAGTCATCTAGGGGACATTTACAGTCAGGTCCATAAATATTGGGACATCGACACAATTCTAACATTTTTGGCTCTATACACCACCACAAT
>CM074985.1:23161389-23175663 GCA_037576825.1 Pangasius krempfi
CATCACTCTGGACTGTTGACCCCAAGTACTTAAACTCCTGTACCTTCTTCACCTCTTCACCCTGTAATCTTACTGTTTCAACGTTAGTTCTTTTTAAATGTGCTTTATAAATGAATAAGCTAAATTAAAATAAACTACTAGTCAGCTAGAGGACACTGCTAGAATGTGAGCCGTGTATCACATGATTAAAAGCCTGTATCTGATTGGTCGATGAGGTTTTCTCAGTATCCCACTGAGCCGGTTCAGGAAGAAAATTCCGCATCATCACAGAGCAGCAGCGTCGCATTTTTCATTGCATTTCAGTCTTTAAGTTTTAACCTTCCACATTAAAGCATGACGTGTATTTTTGTTATTTACAGCGTGTCAGATCAGCTCTAACGAACACAGAGCTATCATTAGAGTCTGACTCATCGGCACGCTGATGCCGCCGGACTGGAAGCGACGGCCCTCCTGCCAAGACTTCATTAACATCGCTTTATTCATCACCTTCCTGAAGACAGGACTCGAATCTGGACACTTTCCATGAGATAATGTGAGAGAAGCTCATCATTTCCCAAATCCTGCCTTTAACTCCAAGAAAAAACAAAACATAATTTAAACTAACTAGCGTGATGTCGTGGCTTTGTTTCTGAGATATGATTATTTTAGCTGCTTGAGAAATCTTTAAAAAAATCACATTCACGTCAAGCTGCTATGATGCAGGTTTTGTGCTGTGATGGATTTAATTCTAACAGTAACTTCTTCACTTTCAGGGAAAAAAAAAAGATCTTGCAAATCAGCACATGCTGTACATGTCTAAAATAAAAAAAAAAAAATTAATTAGAATTAATTAGAAACATAAATGGGTCTTGAATTGAGCTTTATTGTGTTTTCTAAGAATCTTGAAATATCACCATCAGAGAGTGTGGACCAATCAGAAATATGCCCCGCCCCCAATCACCTCCATCCCCACCCACAATTTTGTGCCAGTCTCTATGGAAACGCGTTATTTTAAAATGTAAAAATGTACGTTACAGTAACTACAGTGACTCGTACAGCAGTTTCAGTGTCCTACGTTTAGAAATGTTCTATTGCTGAACAAACGTAAACGTATATATTACATATTATATATTAAATTTAACGCAAACGTATAGAAACTTCATTATTATGTTTATTATTCAAACCTCAAGCCGTAACTTCAGACGAATTAATGGAGCCCGAAGCTGATGAAATGATTTGAATATGAATTTCAGATATTTGAGTTATATTCACCTCACATAAATTATTATTTTTAAGCACGTTTTCTACAGCGATGTTAAACACATGAGGCCCAAGATAATTATTTAGGTAAAGTTCTAGCTAGTTATGCTAATGCTAAAGCTAATGTTAGCTTGCTAACATTCATTAGCAGCTTAATGCTGAGGTTAGTTTCTTAATAGAAATTTAACTACTTCATTACAGCTTAAAACGTTAAGTGCTCTTACCTCGTTATGGTTCATCTCTTACGTTTTTGACGCCGCTGAACTCTAAGCCACGCCTTTCCACTTCACTTCATCAACACCAGCATGACAGACGACTGCGATTGGCTAAGTGCTAAGTATCTGAAAGCATTTCTTTTTCCCTGGGAATCCCAGATGATTTATCAGATCTGTGTGTTTAAGATTTTAATTTATGGTTCTGATTTTTTAATCTCAAAAGTGCAACCTGTAACATTGCATTAAATGTTTTTACAGGTAAATCTTACAAATAGCAAATACAAAACAAAGAAAAAAACTCGACAAAATCATGCATTTAAAATAAAATAATGCGATGTGTATACAGTTCAAGTATCTGAAATTCATATTAAATCATTTTGTCAGCTTCCAAGCTCCATGTGTTAGATTGATCCATACGTTATTGTATAACCGGTTTTGTAAACGATGTTGTAATTTGCTGAAACGCTAAAGTTTCGGGTTAATGATGTCTCTAACTAGCCTCTGTTTAAAGTTTTTTTAGCATTAACGTGTATTATCGATTAGATAAATCTAAGCCTTTAGGGTTAATTTATATTTACTAACAAAATGCTGCATTACTTCAAACAAAATCTGAAAATCTTTTTCCCATATGTTAAAGGTGATTTAAGGATCTGAGTCTAGAGGGGGCACTTACTTTTGGTGATTGTGTACCGTTAGAGCTTTAGTGCTTATAACAGGGAGCTAGAAGCGAGTCGTGTTGCACTCACAGTGACAGAGACGACGGTGGAGCCTCCAGGTGAGTTCTCCGGGATCCTGGCGATGTAAAACTCCGAGGAAAACCTGGGAGTGTTGTCGTTTACGTCCAGGAGATGGATGATGATGTCTGCTGTGGCACTGAAGCGCTCCGGCGTGTCGATTTCCACCGCTAACAGCTGACGACAAAAACAAACAAACAAACAAACAAACAAACATTTTGTCGTCTTATTCAAATTTTCATATAAATCCCAGGACATTTTTTTAAAGAAACATTTTCTTTTTTTAATTAATAAAATGTTTTGATTAATAAAGTTGTTTGATAAAATTTGGCACACACGTTTTCAGAAAACACCACCGTCCTCTTGTTTGTATACTATCAAAAGTTTCAAAAGTTTGTACACCCCGTCCATAGATCTCCATTTTTCCTATTTGTTTCTTTAATTTTCGAATATTAATGAAGACATTAACAGTAAGAAAAAACACAGACACAGAAATTGTTAAGAAAAGATCAAGAAAAGTGTTAAATCTAATCTGTACAGTATTCGTGATGAAGCTCTGCACACTCAGCTTCAATTTATTTTAATTAAACCACTACGTTGTTAAATTCTCAAATCTGATTGGTCAGAAGGTAATTCTATAACAGCAGCTCTGACAGCAGGATCACAGGATTATATTAAAATATTTAAATACGTTAGCGTTTCTATAGTAACAGCTCATTCACAGGGACTTAAAACACAAACGGATATCATACATGGTGACGTTTTCTGTAAGGAGATGTTTATGTAACATGTATGGAAGGAGTCTCCAGTGTCAGCGCTTCGTAACAGTCAGAGCTGAAGCTGCAACTTTAGGTTTTCCGACATCTTCAGGACAGATGAGTTTACGCGTCTTTGCGTTTTCTTGGTAACAAAAGATGATAAGCTGTGTTTTTTTTGTCTTATTAACTTATTAAAGAGGAAAAAAAAAGAGAGGCTGGTGAGGGAACGAGTGTTTATAGCTGCTATAACGTAAGTGACAACAGGAACTAACTTGTTTGGCGGACGTTCCACAGCATTAAATGTAACTAGAAACAGATAAAAAGAATGACTTGTTGTTCTTTAATAAATAAAAAAATTGTAATTGTTGGCAAATTGCTGTGGTGTAAGAGGAATAAAACACTGGGGTGGTAACAGTTACTCCGCTTCATCACACCACCCTGGTGTTGATTATTTTCCTATAACAGAACGACACACATAGTGTTTTATTCCTCGTGTAAAAACTTTCCTACTTACAAAAAAAAACTCATTTCAAGCTTAAGTCATTTTTTTGAAATATACAGTAAAATCCAGAGCTGTGTTAACTGTACCTCGACTTTTAGTTTGGTTTTCGTACCTTGAACGTTAAAAACGAGTGTTTTTCGTAGTCGATATATATATATATATATATATATATATATATATTCTAGCGAATGATTTTTACTGAGCAGTTCTCACAGTACGCATGTGAGAACATGAACCATTCATCAGTAACGGTTCTAATTATAGAAGGTCAGAAGAAGAAGCTTTATACAAGATTAACACATACAGGTAAAATTACGTAACACTACAAAGATTAAATGTATATGATGAATAAAAGCAGGCCGAGCACTGAGCCTTGAGGAACACCTCAGAGCTCAGAGCTAAAACTGCTCTTTTTATCACTAAAAGGTCTGAACCAGGTGAGGACACATTATTATTAATATTATACACAGATTTTACGGATTCCAAAATTACCTTCATGAATGAAAAAAGTCTCATTAATGTACGTCTTAATTATTTAGTCAAAAAAAAAACCCAAAATGTCTCATTACTTTGTGTTAAATAGTTATTTTGAAATATACAGTAAAATCCAGAGCTGTGTTAACTCTACCTCAACTTTTAGTTTGGTTTTCGTACCTTGAACGTTAAAAACGAGTGTTTTTCGTAGTCGATGGCACTCGAGTTCTCCACGATGATGGTGACTTGGGCTTCGTTGAGGACAGTTTGAGGGACGACACGGAGAACTCGCCCAGGTCCGACCAGTCTGAGTCTGAACTTCGCGTTCGCTCCCTGAGGGAAAGAAAGAAAAACACAAACGTAAAAAAAAAAACAGTTCCTCAGAAAGAAAAAAAAACGAGCATTTCCTAGACATGTCATAATCTTGAAGATGTTTTATCCTCAGGTCATGTGATCTGCTGTGTGTGTGTGTGTGTGTGTGTGTGTGTGTGTGTGTGTGTGTGTGTGTGATGATGCTGGAGGTGTGAACTGATGAGCTTTAACACTGTAAGCAGTCACTCCCTCCTTCACTCGTCTTTTTATTCCACATTTATAATGAACTCTGATTGTATATCGTTATATCTGAGGAGTTATACGCTTCATAATAATTATTTACATAAATGCAGTACACTTTAGCACGATCGTTATTATGCATTATTTAAGGAATATGACAATTTGAATTTGATTATTTTGATTACTATAACAGCACATCCCCAAGTGTTTTATTCCTCTGACACCACTGCAGTTTAGCAGGATTACAAATTTTAATTCAATAAAGAATGACACATATAACTCTCACTGCTACACGTTTTTACTGAACTGTCCTGAAGAGGGCGCTAATACAAAACCCACCAGAAGCAGAGCTCACTATGCTAATGCTAACAGTGCATTCGACTAGAAGTCGTACCTCTCCAGCCAGTAAAGTTTAAAAAAAAACACTCTGATCAGTTTAAAAGAAAAAAAAATGCCCCATCAACTCAGAATTCCTACTCGGAAACGCAGGACAGTCTCCTCAACCCCGAGTTCAGCAAGTAACACTGTAACACTGACTCTACACTTCACTGCTCTGGCTAGCTTAATGCTAAGTGCTTTGTAGCACTTCTACATCTCCATTATCGAGTCCATACTCACCTCCTCCATCATCATTTGGTACGCTGCTGCCACTGCCATGGACAAAAGCAGACTGCAGCGTGTCATTCGCTCTGCTGAGAAGGTGATTGGCTGCAATCTGCCACCTCTTCAGGACCTGTTCACTTCCATTGCATTGCATTACACTGCACTACTTGTCCTTATAGCACACAATAATAGAAGGGATGTATTTATAATCGCACTATCCAATGCACCCAGATGAGGATTAGTTCCCTTCTGAGTCTGGTTCCTCTCAAGGTTTCTTCCTCATATCGTCTCAGGGAGTTTTTCCTCACCACCGTCACCTCTGACTCACTCATTAGGGATAAATTCACATATTTACGATATATTTTTTAAGCGGGGAGTTAAGATCATGGCTGTGGCTGATTCCTCGCACCACAAAAACCTCACGCTACAGAAAGGGTTTCTTTCCATCTGCAAGCGGCCTCATCAACAATACCCAGGATCCACCACGGTCTCTCATCCGCCTCCATGGACATTAACGAAAAACGCCACACTGCTGCCTCATTAACTACATTAACTCACACAACTCAGGCTGCTGTACTGCACCTTCCTCCTTCAAACTGTGAGCATTTGCACATCCTGCGCTAATGCACACTTAAAGTCTCTATTTTTATTTTCCTAAATGTTTATATTTGTGCTCATAGTTTTCATAGCTTTATAGTTTCTTTATATTTATGCTTCTCATTTCATAACTTTCTCTTCTCTCTTTTACTTTCTTATCTTGCCTTATTAATATTATTGTTATTTCTTGTATTTTAGTGTCATTACTAAGCACCAGTGCACCACGACGAAGTCCTTGTGCATGTAAACCCACGGTACTTGAATTTGAAGTTGGATTTAGTTTGCTCTCAAGCCGTCTTCAGTATTAAACCTAAAAAATGTGACATGAGACAGTGCGTCAGTAAAAATAAGCGTGTTTGGTTTTATTTATTTTCTCGTGTTGGTGTAAAGTGAGTATCGTACTGTATAAACACTTTGCTATGAAGCTACAGGTTACACAGTTGATAGATTATGACTTTAAAGCATATGAAAGCATATAAAACGTGTTTTCAGTGGATTTCCGCCGAGTTTCGCTTCATTTTTGCGCGTAAGTGACGAAGCAGATGACTCATCACTGATGGACTGAAAGTGTGAAAGTGTAACTGAATGAGGTCTTGACGTGACGCTTTATAATACGGTCCCAGATTAGACTCCGGCTCTAAGCTGAATTTGGAGTAAATGTGATTTCTGTTACTTACAGAATGTCATGTTAAACATTCCTGTCTGAAATCTGCACTACACTGTTTTCTTTTTACTTTTAACTTGTTTAGGCTTCATGAAACAGAAATGTACCTGTGCAGGAGCTCTGCAGAGCTTCCGAGTCAGAGAATAACACCTGAAGCTTAGATCGAACACGCGGCTGAACGTTCTTCTCCGCATCCCGTCTGCAGCTGTTGTGTGAATTTTATCGCCGTCTTCAGCGTTGCCATTTTGTGATAATTAGATTCTCCTACCATTTTCTGAAGATTCATTATATTCAGACAGAAAGCTCCATTCTATAGATAATTATAAACAGCATACGGCTCCTAATCACACAATATTATCCTCATTAATATATATATATATAATATATATATATATTCTAGCGAATGATTTTTACTGAGCAGTTCTCACAGTACGCATGTGAGAACATGAACCATTCATCAGTAACGGTTCTAATTATAGAAGGTCAGAAGAAGAAGCTTTATACAAGATTAACACATACAGGTAAAATTACGTAACACTACAAAGATTAAATGTATATGATGAATAAAAGCAGGCCGAGCACTGAGCCTTGAGGAACACCTCAGAGCTCAGAGCTAAAACTGCTCTTTTTATCACTAAAAGGTCTGAACCAGGTGAGGACACATTATTATTAATATTATACACAGATTTTACGGATTCCAAAATTACCTTCATGAATGAAAAAAGTCTCATTAATGTACGTCTTAATTAATTAGTCAAAAAAAAAGCCCAAAATGTCTCATTACTTTGTGTTAAATAGTTATTTTTAAAAAATCATTAATTTACATGTTAAATAGTTATTCAAAAAAAAACATTATTATTTTTTTAAATATTTAAATCATTAATTTATGTGTTAAAATGCATTTAAAGGTCTCATTAATTTGTTAGATAGTTATTCAAAAACAGATAAACCTCTCATTAATTTGTGTTACAAAGTAAAAAAAAAAAAGAAAAAAGTTGAAATCTCATTCATTTATATTTGAGAAGGTTATTATTTTTTTTTATAAAAAACTAAGACTGTGTGTTAAAACATTTTTCTAGAAAAGGAAAAGTCTCGGTTTATGGGTTCTGTACTGATTCCTCCAGCTGAACAACCCCACGCTGATTCTGGTTTATTAAAGCGTCTGTGTGTTACCTGGTCAGAATCGTTGACGGTGATCTTCAGTCCTCTGAGGATTTCTCCCTCAGGAGGATGTTCACACATGGTCAGCTCGAATCTGTCCTGTTTGCCGGTCTCGCCGTAAAACGTGGGCGGATGGTTGTTCAGATCCACCACGCGGATGGTCACCACCGTCACGGCCGAGTCCAGCAGCTCGTTCTCAGGCCCCGCCTCCGAGGCCTTATTTTAAATAAATATTCAATATTTGATATTCAATAAATCGATATTTGTGCTGAAACATAGTCAGAACAACTACGTGCATCTGTGTACCTTAACCTTCAGCTCATATAACTCGTTTTTCAGCTGGACAGGATATGACATCAGAACGATGGAACCACTCGAGCTGTTGATACTGAAGGAGCCGTCACTTCCTGTTGGGATTATAATGAAAAATCAACAATGAGGAACAAAGGAATTTGGCATTTTATATATATGATATGGACAGAATCATATCTGAAGGTCAAGCACACCTTGAAAAAAATGAAACCTTGGGTCAAAGTAAGAAAAAATGATTTTATATAATAATTTTTTTAAAACTTACAACATATTTTTCAAATATGACAAAAACAAACAAAAAAAATTTGCTGTAATAAATTGATGCAATTTTTTTCCTTCGATTCAAGGTTTAATTTTTTTCAATGAATACAGAAATAAAAATGGGGATCATCTAATATAATATGATTATAATATGATTATAAATAATAATGAGTATATTATGATTACGCTGCTCACCGTTAACGATCGAGTAATGAATAGGGTTAGGGTTGACCTGATCCCCGTCTTTGGCCGACACTGTGAATATTTCCGAGCCCTGAACACATGAAGGGTAAATGAAGGTCAATTAGAGCAATCTGTTTTCTTTACAGTTACATGTAACACTTTATTGTTCTCTGTGGAAACGGAGGCGTGGTCGAGCGCCGGTTTGTGAATGGAGGGCGGAGTTACGGTGAGCTGTGGCGAGGATAAAAAAGAGGACGGATGAGCGCATCGAGAGAGAGAGCCAACCAGCACAGAGCCGCGTGTGTGTGTGTGTGTGTGTGTGTGAAATAAAAAAACGCTGAAAAGCGAAAGTAAACACCAAACAATAAAGCTGCTTTTGAGTTGTGGCAAGCCTGCCTCCCGTGTCCTCGTTCCCATCCTGACCAGGACAAGCGTCACGTTCTCATTGTTGAATTTTACTTTCATTACTGCTGGACGTTTTAGCCAAATTCGACTCCATCTTGTAGTTCTAGATTTCAGGAGACTGACATGGCCGCTGTGGGGATGTCAGTAAGTCGGCAGGTGAGAACAGCGACGCAGACGGTAAAGGAAGCGGTTAGATGAAGCTGATTCTACAGTCCACTGCACACTGAGTAAATCACGGTACTTAGATTATCCGGTCGTGATCAGCGCTGTGTTGAAGAGCGCTTTCAGAGCCGCGGGTTGCGAATCACTATCCAGTCCCACTCGGCTAGTTTAGAGTCTGATCTGCGGCGCACTCCGACTCAGAGACGCCGGATCCTGACTTGTTTTTGGATGCTGCTGAGGCTGAAGTTGAACGTGACAGAAAACCCTCTCAGACTCCTGTAGGCGTCGTTTCCTCCATCCATCAGTAAGCTATGAGGAGTTTCTGCGCTCTCAGTGATTTCAGCTGATTACTTCCTTAAATAGTGGAACACGAGCCACAGATTTATTATTCTGCACATTTATCGCACAGATTTATTTACTTTCATTGTTAACAGTGTAAATTATAAAAAAGCGCTGGAGCTGGAAATGTAACATGAAGCCTGTGTGTGAATGTGAACTGAAATGAGGCTTGATGATTTATTTACTGCACAAATAAAAGTGACGTCCTGAATCAGCTTGTACTATAAATATTACTATTTTTTTTGTCGGCTACTAAAAATTAAGACTCTTTCCTCCCTAATTAGATACAGAAGTGGAAATGTCCACCAAGAGAAATTATCCAGGGTCGTAAAGATTTACTAATAATCACAATATGACTCTAAAAGAGAGCATATCAAGTTGCATCATCTCGCATTAAACGTAGCTTTTATACATTGGATCTTTGATATATATCAATGTGCTTCAAATACAGAAATGTAAATGAATTATATATATATATAAATCTGCTACTATACATTGATTTATTTTTTTTATTGTGTAACATGAATTATAATAATAATAATAATAATAATAATAATAATAATTTAATCATACGTACAGGCTCGGATACTTCGTAAACGTATCCGAAATACGGCGTTCCCACGAAAGTAGGAGGCGAGTCCTGGGCATCGAGAACGTTGATAGTTATGGTGGCTGATGATGTCATCACCTGGTGTTTGCCGTTATATTTACCTCCACCGTCCTGAACACATCGCAGCAAGCAGTTGAAAGTTTTCATAAATTACGCAAAACAATAAAACACACAGCAGAGTTGCTGTTACCAAACTGAAGTTATTTTTCTATAACAGTACATCCCCGAGTGTTTTATTCCTCTTACACCACAGCAATTTACGAATATTACAATTTTTATTTCAATTTTTTATCCGTTTATAGCTACATTTAATGTTGAACTTCCACAAAATAAGTTCGTTCCTGTTCTCACTTACGTTATAGCAGCTATAAACTCCTCTGTCCTGAGGTTACAGCTTTACCTCTGATTGTTACAAAGCGCTGACACTGGAGACTCCTTCCATAAACGTTAAATAAACATCTCCCCACATCTCAACGATTACACACGTTTTGACTTAATCTGTTTTAAGTTGTTGCTATAGAAACGATAACGTATTAGAACGAGCGCATTAATATAAACCTGCGCTACTGTCGGAGATGCTGTTATAGAAAACTAATCAACACCTTCTGACCAATCAGAGCGCAGAACTCAGCAGTATTATATTATGACATAAACTTTTCATCCACCTCACTTCTGTGTGCAGATTTTTGTTATTTCTGCTTATGATGATGGTGTAATTTTGGAAAAATGTAAATTCTTAAATTTTTATAAATAGTTGTAAATATTTATAAATCAGTGTTTAATGTGTTATGGTGTGTGTTGTATTAACGTCACCTTGGCTACCACGGTGATGAAGTGTGTGCTGGAGGTCTCGTAGTCGAGACACTCGCCCGCTTTGATGCGCAGCACGCCGCTGTGACCATCGATGGTGAATTTGGTTTTGGGAGACGTCTGAAAGAACAATTCATATTTAAATATTTAATCTATTAATACAAACCGGAAGCAAAAACAGAAGCAGAAAGTTATTATTCACTAATTATTAACAATCCTCGAAAACATTCAATTCAATTATTAATAATCATCAAACATTAAGCAGGTAATAAAAAAAAATTTATTACTAAATGACCAGCAGATCCTTTGGAAAAATAATCACTAGTGCCAAATTAATTCATAACAAACTGAAGGAATTATAATAAAGAATTACTATATTAATTAGTATAATTATATTAATATAGTAAATAATATATAATAATTAATTAATCCTGCAGGAACAACATAAATGAGTAACAAATTCATTAATAATGATCCAGTGAATTAATCACTCTTCAATTAACAAATCAGTTAATAACATGCTTGATGATTAATGATCATAAAAACAAAAATCTGGAAAATAAGGTTTATTCGTATCATATTGATTAATAACGAGCTGTTAGATTAATATTAATAGCCCAGCGTGAACTGAAATCTGTGGATTCAAATTCAAATAAAAGAAATTAAAGTAGCAATAGTACTGTACTGGAGATTTTTGATGCGTTATTACATGTTTATAAATGTTTATAAAGCAGCGTTAAACGATTACACAGGATAATAAATGCAGATATAACGGTTTATGAATATAGAAAGTGTTACAGAATTTACCAGAACACACCGACGCTGTGTTTCTAGAAGCTTTCGTCTGTGTGTGTGTGTGTGTGTGTGTGTGTGTGTGGTCTGATCCAGGCTTAGCGCTCAGCATTCCACCCAAATGTGATGGAAATTTAATCCAGTAAAGCAGCAGCACATTTCCTGATGGCCTTCTGCAATGTCATTATGGATTTAATCCGACTGTTTTAATGCAGATTTTTAATTTCACATCAGCAGAGAAACGACTGAGGCATGCAGAGCTACCGTTAGCTCCCTGAATATTATTGATTATTTTCCAATAACAGCACTCCTCCACATGTTTTATTCCTCTTACACCACAGGAGCTTGCAAAGGCTTACAACTTTTTATTTATTAAAGAATGATCTCATCCTTTTTTCGCCATTTATAGTTACATTTACTGTTGTGAAAACAGATTAGTTCCTGTTCTCACTTACGTTATAGCAGCTACAAACAGTCTCTTCCCTCACCAGCCTCTTTTTTTCTCTCTCTCTCCAAGTTAATAAGATTAAAAAAACACAGCTTGTCATGTTACTGAGAAACCGTAAAGAAGCGTAAAAACTCCTCTGTCCTGAAGATGTCGGAAAACTTGCAAAGAAATGGTTAAAGAAAACGTCACCATATCAGCGATTACACACATATTTAATCTGTTACTCTGAATGAGCTGTTGCTATAGAAACGATAACGTATTAGAACGAGTGCATTATTAATATAAACCTGTGATTTGCAGCTGCACTACTATCAGAGCTGCTGTTATAGAAAATTAATCAACACCTTCTGACCAATCAGGATCCAAAAAGGATAAAATATTGCTGGGGGTTTTTTTTTGTTGATGATGTCATACAGAAGAGTCGCTGATGGAAATGAAGCTCTGAATATTTACATTTGCTCTGAAGGCAAAAATAAACCCTTTAGACAGGGTTCGTAAAGATCTTTAGTTTTGATTAACTTTGATTTACTGGAAACAATCTGGTAGCTTGATTTTTAGTCCATTACAAATAACACTTAGAATTAGATACAGAAATATTGCAAAAAAATTCTTAGAAAAATATCAGATTAGAAATATAGAAAATATTTGTTTTGCTGGTTCTGCAAGAAAGAAATCGACATCCTGGTATTTACAACGCTGTCTAAAATGGATTCAAATCAAACAAGTTCAAATGAAATACATCCTAACTAAGCTGTAATGTCGTGATTTTAATTTTGACAGATTTTGAGGTTTATCATGGTTTATAATCTCACCTGCAGGAAATAAGTGATGCTTCCTCCAGAACCGAGGTCTTTATCCACAGCTCGAACTTTAAAAATGCTGCGTCCTGCCTCTGTATCCTTCAACACACCACACCACACAGCGCGTTATCAACATAAGCGCAGTTAATGCGTTAATAACTCAATATTTACATGAATAAACACATGGCTGAATCTTTATATAGACTTGTTTATGTTATTGATTTCACTATGAACACATTGGAAAATAGCAAAGAAAGTCCATATTTATACATTTGCAACTCATCCATTTTACCGATTTCTTTTCAGAATGTAGGCGTAATTAAAGCTTTGTTCGCTAGCCCCGCCCCTTTAGCTTTATGGTATTTAAAATAAGAGTGCACAGACAAATCGGCGTATCAGGTGAAAGTGTATCCGTATAGCATGAAGTCAAGAAAATAACGTTTCTGACCTCAGGGACGTTGACGATGTAGGGCAGGCTGAGAAACTCGGGCTTTACATCGTTAGCATCTGAGACAAACACGCGCACTTTCTCTACCACCTGAGGGAAATAAAAACAAACTGCATCTCAGACATCAGCCCTGCAGTGACTTTTATTGCACTGTGATTAGAATAATACTCAAATATGCAGAATTAAAATAGGGAAATTATTGTTCACAGAAATTCTAATGGTTTCCACTACAAACACCATTACAAACCATCAGTTGTTAACCATTAAAACCATTACCAAATGGTTTCCATTGCCTAGTAAGAAGTATTAAGGATGTAGGTTCTTAATTACATCCACTAGACACAACTGAAGGCAACAAATTACCAGTAGAGACCCACAGGGACCATTACAGTTTCCATTAAAACCAATACAATTCCCATTATAACCATTAAAACCATTCCAAATTCTGAGGGTTTCTATTGTTGTCTACAGGTTGTAGTTGTGTTTACTCTACAAGAATGACTCTATGTAGCTAGCTAATGTCAACACTAGCCTGTAGCAATAGCAGCTATTTTATGGAGGTTTAGACACAACACTACATTGACTTCACAATTAAAAAGGTACCATTTTTAGTTTTCTACACCTTAAAATGGCCTCACAGAGCCTTACATCAAGCTCATTTTCAGTACCATAAAATGCTATTTAAAAACAGTAGAGTCTATAAGTCAAATCTAATAATGACAAATCCTAAAAAAAAAAAACTCAACATCTGTTATAAAGAGATTAATGCAACATCTGTTACCTCATTCCTGCCGTCAGTGATGCTGACCAACAGAACAATTTCATCTTCAACCTGGATATGAAACACAAAAAAATCACAAACGTGTTACACGTTTAATACGTTAGAGTATAGTACACATTGGAGTCCAGAACCTATCTGAGTGTAGTGCATGTTGGAGTATAGTACATGTTTGAGTGTAGTGCATGTTGGAGTATAGTACATGTTTGAGTGTAGTATCATGTTGGAGTATAGTACATGTTTGAGTGTAGGATCATGTTGGAGTATAGTACATGTTTGTGTGTAGGATCATGTTGGAGTATAGTACATGTTTGTGTGTAGTATCATGTTGGAGTATAGTACATGTTTGAGTAGTATCATGTTGGAGTATAGCACATGTTTGAGTGTAGGATCATGTTGGAGTATAGTACATGTTTGAGTGTAGGAT